>JADRCG010007964.1:0-17500 GCA_019844195.1 Rhabdomys dilectus
TGTGTGTATGTCTGTGTGTATTAAAAACCAAATGTGACTACCTCAGTGCTCCGATGCTGAAGTGAAAGGTGGAGTAGACAAGAGAATCACCTAGAAAATTCCACACTAGCTAACCTGCCTGCCTCAGCAAAGCAGATGGCGGCTGACTCCTAAAAGTGTTTCTTTGACCTCCACTGTGTGCCCCGCCTCCCAGAACATAAAAAATGTATCTCGTCCTCTGACATGCTCCACCTTAGCTTTCGAGGCAGTCATGAACCTAGGGCCTATCTATCTCGCTAGAGGGTGTGAGCATCAAGCCCAGAGGTCCCCGAAACTCTAGAATGATGGGTACATGTCACTGTGCCAGAGTCTTTATGTGGTGGTTAGGGGTCAAACTCAAGCCTCTATTCTTACAAGACAAGTACTTTACTCACCAAGCCATCTCCATGACCCCAAGATGTCATCGAGAAGGAAGGAAATCCATTCTCTGGGACCATTACCAGGCCCCACCCTTGGCAGTTTTCTGAGGCTGAGCTTCCCTCACACACGTCATCCATTCTCAGTCCCACTTTGCTGCTTCCATTTTGTAGATGATGTAACCAAGGTAGGAGCAGTTCTGTGGGTATGTGGCATGATGGCTAATGTCAACTGTCAAACCAACAGAACCTAGAATCATCTTCAAGGGAGTCTTGGTGAGGAATTTCTAGATCAGGTTGGCCTGTGGGCATGCCTATGAGGCTTTATCTTAATTATGTTAACGGATGTGGGAGACTGGTCTACTACAGGTGGCACCATTCCCCGGGCTTGGATCCTGGACTGGATAAAAAGAAGAAAGCTAGCCAAACACAGCATTCATGCACCCATCACTCTGCTTCCAGTCACAGATTCAGTGTGACCAACCCCCTCTAGCCCAGCTACTGTGGCTTCTCAGCCATCACAGTGTGCAGTCTGGAACCATGTGCTAAAACAAACCCTTTCTCCCTTAAGTTGCTTTGGTCTCATTTTTATCACAGCATCGACAACAAAAACTAAGACAGTGACATAGCTGGGGAGCTCACCTTTCCCCCTAGCTGGATCAAGTCTGACATTGTAGGTGTTTCTGATATTAGACCAGAGGTTTGCTCGATGGCTGAGACCAGACTCAGGGAGGGGACAGACAACCACAGCAGTGGTCCCACTACTGATGGGGACAGTTTTCTGAGCTGGCAGCTGCCTTGTAAAGCCCGTTCTATACCTTCCCACACGTGGCTTACCTGCAACCGCACAGTCAGTTACGGAAATTGAGAGACAGTCAGCTAGGGAAAAATGATTCCCTTTGCCCCTGGGCATCTAGCAACATCTTCCTTGCATTGCTCGGTGTCACCAGCCAGGAGCCCAACAAATGGCCATGGCAGGTGAATGATACTCGAATGCCATCGTTTATTTCGCTTGGTATCTGGTTCCCACCTCTCCCTAGAGGAATCAGATTATGAGAGTCGAAGGCTAGATCTGTCCTGACTCACTTAGGCACGCAGAGAAACAATTCTGAGGTGTGTGTGTGTGTGTGTGTGTGTGTGTGTGTGTGTGTGTGTGTTGCTGCAGAGAACTCCCTACCTAAGGGTCCCTGGAGGGCCAGAGAACTTTTTTTGCTAAAATGGGGAATAGACAAGGGTTGAAGCTGCTATTTTAGGGGACAGTAAAGGGAACCAAGCAGGGGTCTGGGTATAAAGAAGCCCACCCCACTGCTTCCTTTCCTCTTTTAGTCTACACACACTGAATACCTACCTAGGCACCACCCAGACCTATACTCTGGGGACCCAGGTGAGCCCCATCTTCCCCAGGCCCTGGACAACCCCTTAGGTATAACAGGAGCAGTGACAGGCGTCTCTGAGGACACTTGAGGTGATGCAGGCAAGAGGCTGGGACACAGACCAAAGGGGAGTTGCTGTCATCGTTATTATTACTACATCGGGTAACTGGTTGGACCGCATTTTTCTCCTTCTGCCCCTGGGCTCTGCAAGAAAGGCCTCACCTGGGCTGGAAATGGCTCAGGACGGAAACCAGAACAGCTCCACCCTGACACGTGGGTGCTCTGTAGAAGGCCCGCCCTTGCTCTGTCCTCCTGTCTGTCACCAAGACCCCAGCTTGCTTTGTAGGGTCTCAGCTCTTGGCTTTGTAGGGTTTGGGAGAGCCCAGTGGGGCGAAGGAAGAGGGGAGTGTAGGCTGGGATGGTCCTCGGCAGCCCCTCCCCTCTGGTGCCTAATCTGGTCTGTTCACCTGGCTAGCTTCTTCCTGCATCTCTTGCTTTCTCCATTTCCAAACCATTTCAGAGGAAGGGAGATTGGTTCATCAGAGTTCACACCACAGTGGTGGAGGCTACACCTTGGTGGCCGCTACCGTCTGGGTGTAGGGAACTCACTCAGTGGGGACAGAACGCTTACAGATACCTGAGGCTGCCAGAGAGAAGCAATGGGGTGGTGGTGGTGGGGGAGAAAGGTATCAACAAAGCCCTGAGCAGGTGATTTGCCTGCAGGGCTGGGGAGACAAGTGTGCACAGCGCCACCTAGGCTCAGACGAGGGCAACACAACTCCTGCACACTCCAGGACTGTTCCGTTTTGGAGAACCTGATATAGTATACTCTGGTGGGTGTGTGGCAATGTGGGGCATGGGGATAGGGACAGTCTGGTGTTACTGGTGAAAGCAACATAGAAGTCGACTGTTAGGTGCCCACAGCGTCTTACCACTCAGTCTCAGGAAGGCCAGCGCCCTCTGGAGGACGTGTGTCAGTTTGCCTGCTACCTTGCGGCTTCTACACCAGCTGAGGAGTGGCCCAGGAACCGAGTACCACACTTGAAACTTCAGCGAAAGATTGAAGGATGCCCCTGGGATGAGGGTCAGAATCCTGATGGATTGTGGATGGATTCTTCCCAGGGAACCAAGAAGAAGTTTAAATGCTTGACTCTGCTTCCCAGCATGCATCTGGTTGGCTCCTGTTCATGTCCTGGTAGATCTTCAAAAGGCTACTCAAACAGCAAGCAAGAGGAAGATAGCGCAGCCAGGTGGAGAGGTGAAGGGAACAGTCGCTGCCTCAGACCTGTGCAGCCCGAGCAGGAGAGTCAAGAGTTGCTCCTTCTCAACTTCTCTCCAGGTTTCTAGAACAAAGCCCAACCTGCCCCTTTCGTGGGCTGAGAAGCTCTGGGTGGCCCACGGTCTGGCTATGTCCTTTGTCCTGGCTTCAGGGTGCCTAGACCAATTTAATTTCAGCCACGTGACCCCAACAGTTTGCTTTTGTGTTTTATTTCTGCCCAGTTTCCCCACCCACTGCTCCAGGTACGAATACTGAGCCTCTTGTCTCTGGAAGGGGCTCAGTTCAGGGCCTTCCTGTCATTGTGGCTCACAAATGAGACTCTGCTGCTAATCAGAGTGATGGCAGCCATCCCATGTGACAACTCCTAAGGTGACAACTGTCCAGGTGGGTCTCATTCTCTTTAAGTAAAGCCACTTCCCAGGGAAGCTGTTTCCCTCGGTGTTTCTAGTCCCTGTACATGAACAGCGACTAGTCCTGCCCTCCATTAACGTCAAGGACACACTAAGCCCCTCCTGTCTATTATTGCCCTGTAGCTTCTTCACAGGGGCCTTGGGAAGTCCCACCCTGCAGACGAGGAAAGCCCCAAATCAGAGACTGGCCACTCAGTTCTGACTTACAATGTAAGTCAGCTTGATGGTGTTAGCAGCTTGCCTGAGAAAGCCCCCCCCAGCTCATGCTTGGTGAAGGTTGGCAGAGCGCTCCATTCACCATGGAGGCCAAGGTTTTCTCAAGTGGACTGGAACTGGGTGTATCTGGGGAGGCACCCCATGGGCTGTTTGGGGTTTCTCAGAAGACAGACACTGGCACCCCATAGTTTCTGTGGCTGAGTAGGCTCCAGTCCCTCAGGTACGGCAGGAGAGAAATGAAGAGGGCAGAGAAAACAGGCAGAAGATGACTCCACACTGAAGACTGTTCCTTCCACTCTGTGGAAAGTCAGCATCAGTGAGTTTGGGGCTCCACGGAGAAAGGGGTGCACAAGGGAGGGATACATGAACCATGGCAGGAGAGGTGACTGGAGCTGAAGGTTCTCAGCTAGAGGGATGACTCCATCTCCAGCAAGTTTTTCTGCTTATCATGAGGCTTGGGGACCATTCTCCCAGCACTAGGTGTTGGACCAGTGTCAATATGAACAGTCAAATCCTGTCTTATACCTATCTATACAGCTGCTGTCTAGAATAGACAGCCAGTAAACATTGGCAAGAAGTCTAAACCCTGGTATGTTGCTGAGGAGACAGTAAAATGTGCAGCAACTGCAGAATATAATCAAAGGCTACATACTTATTCTGTGATCTGACAGTTCTACATCCAAGTATACACTGCCCCTCCCAAAGAACTGAGAGCAGGATCTCGAAGAGATGCTTCTACAGACATAGTCAGCATCATTCACAATAACCAAATGGTGGAAGCCACCAAAGCATCCATAGGCAGGTGAATGGATACGCAAAATGTGGTATGTCCACGAAATGGAATATTACTCAGCCTTTGAAAAGGAAATTCTGACGCATGCTGCAGCTGGGATGAGACTTAAGGCTATCATGCCAAGTGAGACAAATCCATCACACAAAGACAGATAGGGATTGACCCTATGCCCTGTGAGTCCCAGGGGTGGAATGAAAAACAGGAGGGGTTGAGGTGGGGGTAGGGCTGTGCAGTGGACACAACTTCAGTCACAGAAGATGAGAAAGCCCTGGAGATTAAGAGGAAAGTTTTAGCAACAATGAACTGTAAACTTAAAGATGGTACCCAAGGAAAAATGTGTCAGGTTTGTTTTTCACAGTGAAACAAAACAAAACAAAACACTAAGTCCCTCTTTCACCGGAGGCAAGAGTTTGAGTATTTTGCTAAGAACAGCCAGAAGCTGCAACCCTTTTGGGATCCCATATCAGATAGCCTGCAAATCAGGTTCATAACAATATCAAAATTACACAGATGAAGTAACAACAAAGATAGTTTTATGGTTGGGGTCACCACACCATGAGGATCTGTAGTAAAGGGCAGCTGCGTTAGGAAGGCTGAGAACGGCTGCTCCAGAGGATACATACGTGATCTATATATTGGTATGAGCGCTCAGGCGCTGTGTGAGGAAGGGATGCTGTGGGCAGCCAATGGTCTGAGAGGTCTGCGGTGACAGGAACCAGGACATAGCTGCAAAGTAGGTGACCTGGGGGAGAGTTCCCAGATTGTATGGGGAGGCGAAGGAAACTGTTCTCCAGTCATCAGGGGGCAGCCTGGGAAGTCACCTCAGCCCACTTTAGTGTCTCAGGGGGCCTGAGGACTGCTGCACAGCTGGGGAAACTGAGGCAGCTTCTGGGTGGATGTTCAATTCATGTTTGGCCTCACAGCCCAGAGTAGGACCCGGAGTCGGGGGAGTCAGGGAGGGGCCCAGCCAGGAGAAGCAGAGGGTGGTTACTGTGAATGGAGTCTGGAATATTGAAGTGCAGATTCAGTTGCAGGGTTTAGGCAAGGTGTTCAGGGAGAGCTTCCTGGAGGAAGGGGAAACTCAGTGGAGACCTGTAGAAGAGCAGGAGATGGCTAGAAAAGACTAAGAAGCCATTCTAGAAGTTTCTGTCCTATGAAACTCCTGGTGACATGGGAAGACAGGACACGAGCCATTTGTTTGTCTCTTGTTACCCCTTCCTCCACCTTGAGGATGTATTCCTCTGGGAGGTCTCTAACTGGATGAGGCAGCAAGGGGTGGGGACAGGGCTCAGCTGTTTGACCACAGCCAAATCTTGGTCAGGCTTGTTGCTCCCTTGAGCAGAAGCCACAGGACCCCAGTCCTGTCTCTCTCACGGTACACATCACTTCAAGTCTTGGGGGGATGGCTCCCCACAGTGTTCTTGCATTGGCCTCACCTCAGGGGACACTCCTTGCTTAGAGTCCCCTGGTCAGGTCAGGAGATCATGGGGAACCAGCCGCAGTAACGTTTGGCAGAGAGGAAGATGAGGGCAGGAGGGGATTCAGTCTGTAATTGAAATCAGAGGTGGGGTTTAAGGCCCACTTTAGCTATTGACTCCTCTTGGGTGAATCCCCATCCCCCAGGTCTCAGTTGGTCCCTGTGTTTGGACGGGAGGTCAAGGCACAATGCCAGTTCCACCAGATTATGGGCCTAGTCCCTACCCTGGCTAAGCACGGCCTTGAGCACTGTGGTGGTACAGTGGGGCTGAGGTTGAGGTTGTACTGGGTGCCTGGTTCTCGGCCGCACTGGCCACCACCGGGGTCCTGAGTCATCTTCCAGGCAGTAGTGACCGATCTGTGCCCCTGGCTCCCCCAGGCCCCATGACCCTGGGAGGTTTCTCGGGGCCAGGCCGTCCCAGGCAGGCAGTGCGCTCGAAATCTCAATGCTGACCCAATGCATGCACAGGAAGTGGGGAGGACAGGCTGCAGGGGTTCCTGGCTGGGGGAGACAGCTGCTGACTGATGAGCCCCTAGCCAAGCTCCCCCTTTTGGGTCACCTACTGCCCGTGGCCAGCTAGACCAGCCACTCCTCTGCACTCCAGGCCCTCTCCCTGGGTCTTCTCCTCCTCCACATTCCGGAGAGGAGCTTGCTAGTCAGGTCCCAGAACTCGGGCCCTGTAGCCCTTGCCTCTCTCTAGCTGCTAGTTCTTTCCAAATGAGAAGTTCACCTTCCTGTTCTTCTGTCCCCTTTCCCAGAGGGGGAAACTGAGGCTTATAAGTTCTTGACCAGGATTCAGACTCAGCTTCATGGGATCCCAGGCTAGTGCTTGGCCAGCTTCCTAGCAGTATGTCATGATGGCTGTGATTAACAGCTCAGTTAGCATAGCCTGAATCTTCTGGTAGTCACAACTGCCTCCAGGGATCACATTGTCAAGTTGAGAGGTTAGAGATGGAAGACACTAAGGCTCAGAGGAGAGAAAGACAAAGATTGAGCCTGAGTGAGGGATCTGAGCTGAGGTGAGATCAGCCACTGACTGCACAGGCTGTGTGGTTAGGAGGGCCTGTCCTGATCCAGTGCTGTCTGTCTGTCTGTGTGCAAAGGAGTCCTCAGGGGCCAACCTAACCATGAGCCTTCTGCCTCAGGGACAGTGCCTGCCCCTCAAGGCTCATTTCCTTCTAAAGGGCAGGGTTTGGGGACACCTATGATGGACCACTCTCCAAAGGTGGCTTGCCTTCCTCTTGGATTAGGTGGGGTAGGAACAGAGTCACATAGGCTCTTATGGGCCCTTCCTTGGCTTTCATACCCTGGACTGGTCCCTATAAGGCATCACCAATCAAATCCATCAATGTTCTCTATCCAAGCATCAGCAATCAAATCTGTTGATCTAGGGCCAGTGCTGAGGAGTTCCTGGCTCATCACATGGCTGTGCTGAGGAGCCACAGGGAAGCCTCATTCAAAGTGTAGTGCAAACAATTTGTAGCAAGCCTGAAAGCTGCTATAATTGTACACCATCCACACTGGTTGTGTGTATACACCTGTGCCCATGTGCAAGCACAGACTCACCTGCATGCTGTCATCTTACCCACTGTGAGGATCAAGACTAGTGCTGAGACACACACCAGCTTCTGTGATCCAGCTTCCCTTTCTTTCTCCTCCCTCAGCCCCAAACCTTAATAATGACCATTTATTGAGCACCTAGTGTGTAGCAGGCAAGACACCAGCCTGCTGACTCATCTCATATGCACTAAGGTTGCAGGGGTAGAGGGACTGACTTTCCAAACATGGTCAAACCATATCATAAATCCTATCAATTATTAATGTCTGTTGTAGGTACAGGCAAAGTGTCACAAGTCCTATTGATTAGTAATGTCTGCTGTGGATGCAGTAAGGCAGTACTGATAAAGTTGCTTCATGTGCACCTTCATTTGTGAGGCATATAATATTGTATGCTTTCTATTTAATCATGGGTCATTTAATAAGTTGCCTCCAAACCTTTGTGGAACAAGACTTTTTGTAACTAAGTAATGACCACTTGTTAATAAATAAGTATTGAGTGATTGGACACCAGTTATTTCTGTAGGTAAAACCCCACAGAGGTTATTGCAGATGGAAAGAGCCAGGTTCAAGGGCTAGATTGCTGTTAGCCTATAGAATGAATGGTTCTGTATGTGTCAGGAAAGAGTGTCTGTTTGAGGTGTCACATCTCGGAGTATAGCACAGCCTGGATTTTAGCCTTCTTTACCTCATTATCCCAGGCACTCTTGTTTAGTGGACAACTCGAACAACCATGCACAGTGTTCAGTGTCCTGCAAAGCCCACAATTAATATCCTCCATGCTAAATCGAGAGCTCATTTTACTGTGTGCAGTAGAGGGCCCAACCACTGTCTGGGTATTGGACACCTATTTGCGTTCTAGGGCAGCTGATGCTTGGTCTGAGGTGACATGAGAGGGCAGAAGGAAGACCAGGACTAACAACTCAGCCTGTGTTTGTGCCACACGTGGACAGGATCTTTCTGGTGCCATTAGCTGCAGCCAGATTCCGGTGTGGGCCCCAGGTTGTGAATAGTCCCAGTGAAGGGCCTTTGGGGATCGCTGGATTCCACCCAGGCCAAAACCTTGGCCACTGGAGATTTGGGGGCGAGGCCTGCTTGGCACTTGTCCCATAAGCTTCTAACTGCTCCTCTTTCACTAGAACCCTGCTGGGCTTGGGCTTGCGCATGTGCCTGTCGCTTGGCTGAGCAAGGGGTGCTTGAAAAACACCTCCTGAAAGCAGAGAAAGTGTGAGCCATCAGAGGGGAGGGTGAGGGCGGAAAGCAGTCCTCTGAGGCTGGAGATTTACTGCGTTCATTTGGCTAGGCCCAAGGACATCAGGAGGCCCAGGGTGAAAGCCTTCCGGAAGCCAGCTTGCTATTTCACTGTTCAAAGTCACTGTCAACACGGTGGCACCCTTGGGGCTGTTCTACCTGACACCCTCCTATGGTCAAAGAGAAAGCTAAGGCCAGGGATAGAGACTGCTTGCTGTTGAAAGCTGTCTGGTCAGGTCTCTGGGTACTGCATCAGGTTGAGTGTGGCTATCTGACTGCTCAGCCATGAGTTGTCCATGGCTTCTCCATGGACTCTTGCCTCCTGTGTGTTCCTGTGCTTTTACAGACCAGGATAGTGAGACTCAGAGAGCCTGGATGGCTTACTGAATTTCACACAGCCTCTCAATGGAAGAGGATAAAAAGTTAAGGAGACAAAACTTCACAGCCCCAGGGACACAGCCTGGGTCTGAAGCTAGGATTCTAGCCAGGTGGCTTTGTGTCCGTGGGCCTCAATTCCCTTGTCTCTAAAGTGAACTAATGACTCCCAGAACGGTGTGAAACTTGGCACGGTGTGAGCCATATTTACGCTCAGACAGGCTGACGTTGGTGGGGTTGGCTGCTGGAGATGAACTTCTGCATCCTCTGTCTCAAAAAGCCCCCCAAAATCACCCCCCAAACCCAAACAAACAAACAAAAACCTCAAACAAACAAATAAACAAATAACTAGGAAGTCGAGGGCCTTGCTGCAGAGAGATGCCAGAGTCACAGGGGACCATGTCCACATGGCACAATGAAGCAGACTATGCCAACTGTTTTGAGACAGAGTCTCTCATTGGTCAAAAGACAGTTCCTGTTGGTTCCTTCCTCGTCTTGACTTAACTCCAGTTCCAGGACAGTTGGAGGCTGACACTGTAGCCTGAAGTCATGAAAAGCTGTGCCAAGCAGAGGATCTCAGTCTTACCTCAAGCACTTGGCCCATGATGGGCTGCCCGTCTTCCCTCTGAGTTACTGCATGTGGAAGAAACAGCTAAACAGCTGACACTGTTGCCAGGGTTTCCAGGCCCGGTGCTAAGGGGCAACAGGCAGACCTGTGGATCCCCACCCTCAAGGACTTCTCAGAGGAGGGCTGTTTGACTCGGATTTTAAAGATACACAAGAGTGTGCCAGGAGGCAGAGTGGTTCAGGTCAGGTGAAAATGGAGGCTTGGGAATTGCATGGGAAAAGGGAAAAGCATATCCTTCTAGAGGCCTCAAGGGCAGGATGGGAGCAGCTGGGAGCGCTCCAGCATGGAGGCCCTCATTCCCTTTATCTGAGGGCAGTAGGGACCAGGAGCAGGTTGCCTGGTTGACACATGGAGACTGTGCTGAAGAAGGCCCTGGGGACTGATTACCACTAAACAGCTGAGAGAGTCCAGGAGAAAGAGATGGGTGCCAGCAGCAGCCTCTGAGGTGGACCGTGGAGCTCACTTAGGTCCCTCTGGTCTGGTGGCCAAGCTGACCTCCGCCCTGGCTTGAGGCCGCACTCCCCAGGCTTCGCTAGCTGCAGGAGAGGGGCTCAGCCTGCAACAGAAGAAGAAATATTTTCTCAGCTGTAAAGCCCAGCTCAGGCCTGGTCTTCCACACAAGGGGAGAACACGAGCCTCAAGCCTCGAGTGAGACTGATGCAGAGTTGGTCCCTCCCTCTGTCCCTTCCCCTCTCCGGATGCCCACTCTGAACCAGTGACTGTGACCCCCCTCCCCCACTCCTGTGCCTCTCCCATCAAACACATCCGTTCTTTCATCTTTTCCCCACGTGACAAGGACTGGCCTTCATTTTTTATTATTAGAAAAATGTCCAAACTCAGCAGCCACTGATTTGCACAGAAGACACCGCCAGGCTTTGGGGACAAAGCTTTGAAGTTTGGGCAGCCGGAGCCAGGCTACTGCTGTGCGACCTTGGGCGAGTCACTCTGCTTCTCTGAACCTCTTTGGGCCTTTCTCAGAAGACTGCTCTCAAATTGCTATCAAGATTTAGTGAGCAAATACTTAAGAAGGCATGTGGGATAGTCTGACACACCACAGATACTCAGAACACAGAATCAATGATTCTCTGTCTCCAGAGCCTTCGGCCTCACTGTGGCTCCCTTGAATGCCATGGCACGAGGCAATTGTGTCTTCAACTATGGCCAGACCCTGACATATGCCCTGTGGTCCTTCACTCCTGCGCCTGCCCTTGAAGAAAATAGGGTTAGGTCTTGCGACTTTGTATAATCCAGGGAGGACTGTGAGGAAGGGAGAAAGTGCCTCCCCTAGAGAATAAAGTTTTCTTCTTGTTCTCTTTAGATACTGGGCAGGCATCTAAAGGGGGTCGTCCATATGATGAAGAACAGAAAGTGGTGACTGAGCCACAAGTGACAGGACTCTGCCAAGGACAGACCTTGCTGGGTCACTGGGATGGCATCATTATGTACACAGATACATTTCATCTACCTTCCTTAAATTTGGGCACAGGCTCCTGAATACTTTTGCAGGTTCCCAGGTATCCTGGCCGAATGCCATCATTTGCAATGTTTGCTTGTGGTCCCACAGCTAGTGACACAGCTTTTTGGACCCTTGGACTCTCCAGAATTCTTTCTAGATTCTAATGAGATGTCAGGTGACGAGGGACCTCCAGCCTTGAGGTGAGGGTTGAGAGTTAGAACATCAGGACACGGCTGAGAAGTTGGAGTGGACCTCAGTTCCACCCCAGATGTGAGGAAGGGCGCAGACCAAAGCAGTCAGTCAGCAGTGACGAAATCAATTACACATGTGTGTGACCCCTGACCCGAAGATGGTGCAGTGCCCAAATCCAGGAGATTGGTAAGGGCATTGTGGTGCAGTGGGTATGGACACTGTATGCTGTGTACTGCCCTGTGAGCTCTCCTGTTGCCTTGACCTGTACCATGTCCTTTTATGGGAAGCTGGTAATAGCAAGCAATGTGCCAGCAAGTCCTTGAGCTGTTCTAGAATATTCCAGAGCACAAGGAGGGCAGGAGCATGCAGTTTGTACTTGGTTGTGGTTGCTCATGCAGTGGGAAGCTGGGATCTGTGTAATGGGATGGTACACTTTGTCCATGGTAGCCAAAGCCAGGGCTGAGGGCCTAGAATCAAATTCAACTCAACCTGATGGTTTCCCAGGACTCCTGGGGCCAGAGAAATGCCCACTGGTATAGAAACCTACAAACAGCTCAGTTCTTTCAGTCCATGCAGATGGAGCTTCCCCAAGTGGTGCTTCAAACTATCCTGGCCATTAGATGGTCCTTCCAGAAACCAAAGGATGGGGCACGGGCCATTCATTGGTGGGAAGATGTCGCAGAGACTGAGGATAACTCTGGGATTGGATGATAACAGTGGATACTCGTTGTGATGGACAGCCTCCTTGGCCAGCTGCTATGCAGAAGCCTGGAAAGTCAGGACTACAGCCAGGGAAGAGGCACCCAAGTGTCTATAGCTCACATGGGAAGGAGGGGTGAGAAAGGTGGGTGGGATCAGGAAAAACTTGACCTCTGAAGCTTCATCTGGGGGCTCGAGCTTTCTGAGCCCCAACAGCAGTGAGCTGTGACCTTCTAAACGTCAGAGGAAAGCACTGCGTTTAGATTTTAGAGACAGAATTGTGTGATGTAGCCCAGGCTGACCCCAAATTCTAAATAATTCTGCCTCAGCCTCTGGTGTTCTGTGGATCACAAGCATGTGTGGTCCCATGAGGCAGGAAACATTTTCTACTTAATTTGTGTCACTCTCTGGAGGTCAAATTTTGGCACAGGGGTTGCTGATCAATAAATTACTGAATTGAACGATATTCCAAAGGGATTTGCTCCCTCCTGGAAAGGGGACAGGGGTCAGTGGACTTCCTGCTGTCCAAGGAAGTTCCAGGACCCGAGGTACCTGAAACCACCTTCTTTCCCAGCAGGTGGCCTTGCTGAACCCCCAAAGAGGGTGCTGGCATTTGAAATGCTTCCTGCATCCTCTTACCAGAGGTCAACAGTGCCCCAGTCCCCACCCAGGAGAAAGCAGAAGCAGGGAGAGACAGGGAAGGAGGGTTTCCCGTCTATGGACTCTGGATATTTTGGGCTATTTTGAAATGCCCCGAAGGCACACACACACAGAGCCGATTTAAACATACCAGGAAATGCTCTGGGGTGGAAACGGGAGTGGGAGGCATGCTGGGGCCCTGCATGGCTGCTCTGTGCCATAATCTGGAACAACTGCCAATTCAGGCCCTTCAATGCCTTACTCAAACACACTTTCACCGGAAGGGTATTTGAAGGTCATCTAGCTCACATCTTCTCCCTTCAGCCCAGCAGAAACCACCGAACATTTCTTGGCTATATCCATGCCTCTGCTGTGTCTTTTAGTAGAAGAGAGAAAGGGGGAAAAAGGGCTTTCAAAGTGAACTAGATGAAAAAGGGGGAGTTGGCTTCAGGTTTGGCTGGATCCAGCAGTTTCCCCCTCTGCATTGTTAAAGGTGAATCTCTGAATGCCCTCCTTAGTTCTACTGCTTCCACATCAGACTTGCTCTCAGAACCATAGAGTTAAGACGTCCCCCATCAGCCTCAGACGCTCCTCAGTTCCTCGGAAGACATTGGCATGAGCTGTTCTCACCGACTAGCCTTAGCCACGAGCCCAGTTCTCTCTCTGCCAGTGCAGACTCCCACAGACCAGCACGTGCTCTCTCCTTATACGCTACCAGCATGAAGCAGCCCTATCCTTGATAACTTTATTCTTTCTATGCTTCAGTGTAGTTGCAGGGTTTGCCTGTATCCTTTATTTAACTCTTCTCTTCCTGTGTCTCCAGTACCTGGCATAGGCCCACTAAGAGAGAGATGCTCATGGAATCTCAGAACTGGCAGGCTGGAATTCTACAACCAGAAACTCCACATGGAGCACTGGGAATGCGATGGATGCATCTCATGGACTCCTGTGACCCTTGTCTTAGATACATTCTTCTGTGTAAAGACACTGAGGTTCTGAGAGGTGTCAAAGTTGCATTCAGAAAGGTCACCCGACAACAAGGTGGCTGAGACATCCTACCTTTTCCTTTGAGGTGGTTGAAGCAAGGAGGAAGGAGGGGAGAGAGAGAGAGAGAGAGAGAGAGAGAGAGAGAGAGAGAGAGAGAGAGAGGAGAATGGAGAGGACAGAGGGAGGAAGCATGGAAGGCTCAAATCTCTTCTCCCTTCCTTCTCCCTTTTAATTATTCTTAACTTGCTTTGTGGCCACAGTCTCTAAAGAATCTGATTTGTTAGTGCGTTTTAGTGGAACAGTGGAACAAAGAAGCACAATGCAATAGGCGGGTTTTTAACAGGACCAGTGTCATCTGTACTGATACAGTCTCCAAACATGGAGACAGAGCTGATAGAGTTTAAATCTGAGTGTAGTTGAGAGAGGACTTGGTTCTGGGAGCTGACATGGAGAATGTTTCCCCTTAGATGTTGCAGGGATCCTAGAGAACTAGGCGCTTTGGATGACGAGACTCAGATTTTTCTTACCTGCATATATATATATATAATTTTTGTTTATGTACAGTTCCCATAGCGGCCAGCAGAGGGTGCTGGGTCCTCTGGAGTTGGTGCTGCAGATGGTTGAGTTGCCCAGGCAGAGAGGTGCTGGGAACTGAACGTAGGTCTTCTGCATCTACAGCAAGCATTGTTAACCACGGAGTCATTTCCCCAGCTCCTTATTTTAATAAGACACTTGTTATTTATTGAGCTTGATGCCAAGCTTAAGAGGTAATGACAGGGATGTAAGTGACAACTGCTGGCGGAGGGCTGCTCCTGGCTGCTTCTCAGCCGTCTCAGTTCACGTCATAACTGGATTTTCTTTTACAATGCCAATCAAGTGGTTGTTGGAGGGCTTGTCATGGCTGTGAAAGAAACACAGAAAGAAGGACAGAGACCCTGGACGGCAAATACATGTGCAGGAATTTTTAGGAGAGTAATTTTAGGATTCTTGCAGATTCACCCGAGTCTCACAGGCATGGATGTGATGTGAGCAAAATGGAAAAACCCACTCAAGACATCTAAAGAGACAGCGCCCGACTTGCACCTGGAGCACAGCATGGAGCCCAGAGCCATTGAATGGACTGGAGAGCTCAAAGTTCATGGGTGCTGGGTAGAGTTATCAGGATGCTCTCACCTAACCAGTGGCAGTGGTCACAACGTCATCCCGGTCCCTCTTATGGACGCTCTAAAGCTCAAACTGTCTTTGAGCAATTTGGTTATGCCCCCAAACAAAGATAGGCATTTTATTTTAATAGAAATACAACACAAAGTGCAGAAGCAAAGAAATACTCACAAGGTCAGTCAGGTAGTACCATATGTGACAAGCAGCAAGAAAATCCGACTAGTGAGAAGAACAGACAAAACCATCAGGACTGACACAAACCTTAGATTTAGACAAAGACATTCAAAGTTGTAACTCAAGGCCTAGTGACATGGCTCCAGGTTAAGAGCACTGGCGGCTTTTCCAAAGGATCTGGGTTCAGTTCCCACCAGTTCCAGGCAGATATGGTGCTCCCTTCTGGTCCTCATAGGCACTGCATGAATATGGGACACATACATATACACACAGCCCCCCCCCAAAAAAAAACCCTCATACACATAAAATAATTAAGAAGTTTAAGTTATTATAATTCTACTTTACATGTTCAGAAAAACTAAAGGGGAGCTAAGAAGACGGCTGGGTGCTAAAGGGCTTACCATGCATGTATGGGAACCTGAATTTGATCCCTGGCATCTGTGTAAAGAAAAAAAATCTGCATACAGTGGTATGTGCCTGTAATCCCAGCTCTGGGAGTGGGGCAGAGACAGGAGGACCCTTGAGCTTGTTGGCTGGGCAGGAGTATCTAGAGTTCAAGGTGAGCCTTAGACTTTTTCTTTAAAAGAATAAAAAAGAAAAGAAAGAAGGAAAAGAAAAAGAAAAAAATCTCACAAAGGAACTGGAGAGATGGCTCAGCAATTAAGAGCTCCTGAAAAGCAATAAAGCTGGCATCCCACACACACCAGTAACCCCAGCTCCAAGGGAGAGTGGAGACTGGAGAATGGCTGGACTTCTAGCTTCCAGCCTAGCCGAGAAAACACAAACTCCAGGTTCAGGGAGAGACTCTGCCTCAAAGGGATAGACATAGAATGGCATTGGTGGAGGAGGTGATGCCCTCCTCTGGCCTCTGTGCATGCTCACAGGTATGTGACCCCTCCCCACACAACTATGTGCTGTGACAAATACAATAATCAGATTTACTTTATCATCCCGGATGCATACATGGACTAAGACATCCCATTGTATACATATACACAATTGTGATCATAAGGACGGTCACTGACTTTGATGAAACAATCGAATTACTTGACGGGTACAAGCTGAAAGTAGGAAGTAGGAAGTGAAGTGTCACGATGTCACCTGCCTGCAATCCCAGCATCAGGAAGCAGAGGAAGGAGGATTCATGTAAGTTCCAGGCTTCTAGGCAAGTCAGGGCTACATAATGAGACTTTGGGGGTGGAGTGGGGGGAGGCAGGCAGATGGGGGAGGGGAGGAGGAGGAGGGAGAGAGAAGGAGAAATACAGGTAAAGGTTCTATTAAAGAAACTATATCATAGCTAAAAAACCATCTCACAGAGGAAACTTCAGGATTCACTCTTGAATTCTGTGAAATATTTCAGGGAAATGACATTAATTCCATAAAACTCTTCCTAGAAACCGAGGAGGAACTGATTCTTCCTGACTCCCTCTGTGAATCTAGCATCACCCTTTGACTGTAACCAGAAAACCACACACACACACACACACACACACACACACACACACGCATGCACACAGGTATGCACACACGTACACACATGCATGCATGGAGGTATGCACACACACATATACACACATGCATGCACATGTACATGCACACATGTGTGCTTGCAAACACACAGTCACTATCTCCTGTGACCACAGATGGGAAAGACTTTAACAAAATCTAGCCAAACCAAATCCAAGAGGATTTAAGAGCCAAGTAGTGTTTAGTGGTGCATGCAAACGTAATGGCCTGAGTCCATCCCTAGAACCCACAGAAAATGCCAGAGCCAGTGGCTTATGTTTATATTCCCAGTGCTAGGGAGGTGGAGTCAGGAGGATCCCCCAGGCAAGCCAGCCTGATTCCTGAGCTAAGGAGAGACCCTTTGTCAAAGATGGGAGTGGCTTTTCTAAGGAACAACCCTCAAGATGGTCCTCTAACCACCACCACCACCACCACCACACACACACACACACACACACACACACACACACACACACACACACAAACACATGCAGACTCGTGCATGTATATGCACGCACAAACATTTTTTAAAAGGGTCTGGGAATACTCCACCCAATCAACTAGATTAAGGGTTGTGATCTTAAGTCATCATGTGACATTAAAACTCTCATGTGGCTTTTGGAAGAAAACCTAAGGCAGTCGAAGATGCCAGGTACACTTCACAGGACAGAGATGTCTGAATGGAAAGAAGGGCGCATGCAGAGGTCCTGAGGTAGGAACGCATTGGTTAGTGTAGACGTGGTGAGAAGCAGGGTGTAGCTGGAGCGTCTTGAACGAGGAGGAGGTAGGCAGAAAATGGCTTCCGGCTTAAACAGACCAAGTTCAACTATGGGAAGGGCTTCAGCTTTTATATACATGCAGTGGAGCTTGGAGATGAAGCAGGAGCTGTAGATTTTTCTGTATGCACAGCACATACCTCCTTCTCTGTGCAC
>JADRCG010007964.1:18552-40683 GCA_019844195.1 Rhabdomys dilectus
TCTCTCTCTCTCTCTCTCTCTCTCTCTCTCTCTCTCTCTCTCTCTCTGTGTGTGTGTGTGTGTGTGTGTGTGCGCGCATGTGTGTTTTTCTCAGTCATTCTCAACTTTGTATTTTGAGACAGGGTCTCTACATTGAACCTGGAGTTCACTCGTCAGGCCTCAACGACAGGCCAGCAAGTCCCAGGGGTCCTCCTGTCTTTGCCTCCTTGCTGTCAGGATTGTTGGTGCACACAGCAGTCTCTGGCTTTTGTACATGTATACTGGGGAATCTGAACTCAGGTCTTCATGCCTGTGGCTAGCACTTTACCCAGTCAACCCCTCCCCAGCATTATTCCGGAGTGACTGGGGACCTGCCAACAGCCTGTGAGGAAAACACACCTTTTCCCCTTGGTCTCTTCTCTCTCTCTCTCTCTCTCTCTCTCTCTCTCTCTCTCTCTTTCCCTCTCTCTCTCTCTCTTTTTTTTTTTTTTTGTCTAGGGTTATACTCAGAAATGGGATTTGCATAGCGGGGTCCACTGCCAGAGCAACCTGCTCCTTTGTTTCCTAACTGGGCCTGCTGACACCTCAAAGGGAAGTACGGCCTTCCAGTGCCCAATCACATGGCTCCTGAACTGCACAAAGCCATCTTTACTCAAGTAGAGTTGCTCGGAGTTCCTTAAAAGTCCATAACTTCACCCCCAAGAGAGACTTCTGCTGGTGTGCCCTGCTTGGTCAAGGAAGAGACCTGGGGAGTGGCTGGAGATGGTGGACTTGGGCGGGCCTCAGAGCGGCCGTAATTGCTGGGCACCAGAGCCTAAGCCAGGCCCTCTGACAGAGACATTTATAGTTAGCCAGGCTGGGCACCATTTAAGTGGTTTTCTCTCTGGTGTATCCCTTTAATAAGTGAGACAAGCCCTCCAATTACAGCAGGTTCTGGGCAGCTTGGCCTCACTTCAGAGGTCAGGGGGAGGCTACTCTGTTCACTGACCTTGAGGTCTGGACTCTCAATCTCATACTTTTAAACTGTAGACTCAGCTGTTTGGGCTACTCGGGTCCTTGAAGTCACTCAAGCCAACCAGCTGTGTGCAGGCATCCTGCGGACACCCAAGGTTTAACTCCAGTGGCAGCCTTATGGGGATGAGGGGCTCACTGTCTGCTAAAGTAGCCATAGACAAATGGTTCTTGAGACACTCTCTCTCTTCTTGGGGACTTTTGGGATTAATTCCTCACTGTGACATTCACCTCTGTCAACTTTAGACCCTGAGTCAAGTCTATTATCCCCTGAAACTTAGCTTCATCTTCTGCCATCCATCCATCCATCCATCCATCCATCCATCCATCCATCCTTCCTTCCTTCCAATAAATGTATCGTCTCAGGCTGAGCTTCCACAAAGCAGACTAGTGGTGAGGGTCTGAATGGAATTGTTGAGAACGTGCCATGGGGAAGAGGAGACAAAGACAGGGAAGCCATTGTGAACTGAATTATGTGCCTCAGAAGAGATAAATTCAAGGGCTTAGGGTGTAGCTTGGTGGTAGAATGTACAAACCCTGGGTTCTCCCTCCAGCACTTCAAAAATAGTTGGTAGATAGATTATATCTATGTTTCTACCTCTATCTCTATATCTATGTAGATGATAGATGGACATATATAGAGATGATAAATTATATGCAATAATGTATATGATCTCTCATATATATGATACATAGTATGGTGGTTTGAATGAAAACAGCCCCCATAAGCCCTTTTAAGCACCATTAAGAGGTATAGTTTTGTTTGAGGAAGTGTATTACTGGGGGTGGGCTTTGAAGTCTCAGATGCTCAAGCCAGGTTCAGCATCTCACTCTCTTCCTATTCTCTTCCTGCAGCCTGAAGACTGGGTGTGGAACTCTCCGCTACCTCTCCAGCACCATGTCTGCCTTCATGCTACTGTGCTTCCCATCACGATGATAATCGAGTAAACCTCCGAACTGTCAGCCAGCCCAATGAAATGCTTTTCTTTATAAGAGTTGCTGTGGTCATGGTGTCTCTTCACAGCAATAGAAACCCTAAGTAAGATAGATAGATAGATAGATAGATAGATAGATAGATAGATAGATAGATGATAGATAGATGATAGTTAATCAAGACAGACAGACAGATAGATAGATAAATAAATGATAGATACATGATAGATAAATAGATAGATAGGTTGAGTCCTAACTCCTGACACCTGCGGATGTGAGCATATTTAGAAAGCAGGCCTCAACAAACTGGTCAAAGGAAGATAAATCACTGGATAAAGTGAACCTAACCCAGCCACTGATACACTTATAAGAAGAGGGAGTTGGGGTATACAGACACAGATGGCAGATGGCCATGTGAAGATGCAGGGAAGCAGAGGACTCCATCTGACAACAGATACAGACCAGATCCACACCAACACAAGCCAGGAATGTTAGCCAGCCGCAGAAGCCAGGAGAGAAGTGAGAAAGGACTATTCCGCCACACCCTCAAGAGGGGCCAACCTTGCCACCATCTTGATTTCATACTGGCTTCCAGAGTGTCTTGCCTGTTTAGTGGGGCCCTGGTTGATGGTTTGGGTGTGGCAACTTCCCCTGCTGTAAAATGACCTGAGAACTGTGTTCGTGTTACAGAGCTGGTATAGTGATTTACACGGGTTATCTTGTCCTTAAAAGGTGGCACAGTCCCCTTGGGGCAGAGCTGTCGGCAGATCCTTTGACTGGTATGAAGCTGGTGTATCTTTCTGCCTTTAATGTTATGTTTAGTGCATGCACGTGTGTAAACAAGTATTTGTATTGTATGTGCACCCATGTGGAAACTGGTGGGCAAACTCCTGTGACATCCTCAGAAACAGCTACTTTGGGACAGTTTCTCATTGTCATGGTACTAACTAAACTAGGCTGGCTGACCAGACTGAGCCATCCCCAAACCCCCCAATATATCTTTAAACACCTTTAATTCACCAGTTTAACAAAGCAGCCTAAGAACCAGCTTGGAGGGATGACTGCTGGGCAGTCAGATGAGGCTGAGCGGATGAGCCCGCCCCATCCTTATGAGATCGGGGGAGGGGTCCTGAGTTTCTGATTTCAAACTTTTGGTTATGAAATTAACACCGATTGGAACAATTTTGTCAAGTGGTTTAGAGGTGTGTGGGACATTAGGTGACAGCCACATCCCCTGTCACTGTCTCAGGATCCTTCTTCCAGCCTTTCCTGCCTTTCTTCTGTACAGAAAGAGGAGTGAAATTACTTGCTTTCTTCTTTTTTGCTGTTGTTTTTAACAAAGGGGGGCATGGCTGCCTATTTCCCTTAATGTCATGGTCACCTTCCTTTTCCGGGTTCTCAATAGAGGTAGTGCTGCCCAGTGTCCTGGCTGGAGACAGTCACACTCTGGGGAGACCTGGGAACTCTGGGGCCTGGGGCCTCTCTGCCAAGCAGAGCTTTTAACCCACCTTAGTGGCTCAGCACCAGCTTGGAAGTGGAGCTGGCTCTTGAGCCTGGATTGAGAGGTTCCGGAAGGAGGAAGGAGAGACTGTGAGGTTCAGAACCCTAGGTAGGGAGTTGTATCTAGCTAGCAAGGGAGGCATGAGACTTCTGTGGGTTGGGGCAGGTGGTATTAGGAGGGAGGGGCCCAGGGCCCCTGCCAGCCTCCCAGCTGGCCCACACCCCTTCTTGGTGATGTCCTCATTCTCTTGTTCATGAGCATCTTTGAATTTCTGAGTCCTCTTTGGTGGGGCTCACTTGGCCCGCAGGCTCTCAGCACCCCACCCACATAGCTCAGCCTCACATGGGTAAGGTGAGTACTATCTGCCTTTCCTCAGAGGTTCTCAGGGATCAGCCTGCACATCCCCCACTGGATACTGGGACCCCTAGAAAAGCATCCCACCTGGTGGCCATTCAACGTGGGCTTGTATGGCTCCAGAGACAGGCAACTCATTACCTTCTAAGAAAGCGAGAGAATTCCCCTTGAGAGAATTGTGGTGGGGGTGGGGAGAGGAAGGGGATGACATCTGGGTGCAAAGTCTATTCAGGTTGTGTTGGAGGTGATGGAAGGCTCAGTGAATCTCAATTTCCCCATCTGGCTTCCTTGGCTCAGTGTTTATCAAACTGTACTTCTCCCAGCTGTTAGTGAGTCATGGCATTGAGTTAGTGGGGTTTGACCCCCAGTATTATGAAGACAAAATAGACCAGGATGGAAGCCCCAGTGTGGATAACTGCCTTGAGAGGTGCAGTCTGGGTACAGCTATGCTGGGGACGGAGAGGTGGCAGGTTCCATGGGGGCAGGGTCTCCAGCTATGCTGAGGGTGGCCACGAGGAGCTCTCAGAAACAGGACTGTCTTCTTGTCCACTCTGTCTTAGCGCCTGAGCCCAGGCAGGGGCCCCAGAGGCGGTGGGAACAGGGAGACCCCCTCATCTCTCTCTGGTGCATCCCTTGGGCTGTGAGAGTCCCATAAATCGTCTGCTGGGAGCCAGGGGCATAGAACTTTGTGATTTATGCCCTGCAGGGACCGCCTCCTCAGCCTCCTCTCTGGCTCTGTGGGGCCAAGGCCTGGCAGGCTGGGGGCTCCAGACAGCCCCGTGGTTGCCTTGGTGACAGGTTCAGGCTGGGCCATTCTGCTCCCTCTCTCATACTCCTTCCTTTCTTGCTTTCCTGGCTTCCCAACGTCCCTGCTGGGCATCCATCCCCTCCTCCACAAGTTTAGGGTTTTCTGTGGGGGAGGGGAGAGGGCAAGCCCTGGTGGCCATGTGTCCATGACATGAAATGAAGTTTCAGGATACGCTCAGGGTAAAGATGGAGGATGGCTTGACTTCAGGGTCTTGAGTGGGATTTGAATGCCGTTCTGCTTCTGGTTGGCAATCATAAGGTTAGCATAATGAGTGTGTTCTAAAGAACTGGTGAATGGGAATCAGGGCAGAGACAGTGCTGGGCCCTTCTGTTGGCCCTTAGATCTTCACAGGTTTCCTCCACCTCCTCTGTGAAGTTACTGAGATCTGAGTTTCCTGCCCTCCCACTGCCTTCAGTGGTATCTTAGAGCACACATAGTAGGTGTTCACTAAGCCCACGGTATGATGGCTTAGTCCATAAGTGCTCACTGTGCAAGTGTGAAGACTTGTTCAGGTCCCCAGTGCCCATGTAGGAATCTAGGTGCAGGTGTCTTTAACCTTAACACTGGGGAATCAGGGACAGGCAGATCCAGGGAACTCCGTGGCCAGACAGCCTAGGTGAATTTGCCAGCTCCAGGTTCAGCGAGAGACCCTGCCTCAAAAAAGTGAGGAGAGCGACTGGGGTGGAAGCTGGCATTGAGCACCGGCCTTCGCTCACATGTGTGCACGTGTGCATGCACCTCCACGCTCACACTCACACGTACATATGTATATATGCACACAAGCGAGCGGATGAGTCAGTGTCATGTAACTGTGCAGAGTCTTAAGAGACGGTATAATGGATCAAAGACGCCACCATCCCTTGAGTGACAATGTTCAGGTCCCTCCCCCTTGAGCCAGGATGTTCTCAAAGCTCAAGTCTCACCATCAAAGGGATGCTCTAGGCAGCCTCTATTCTAGGACGCTCAGTCAGCATACGAGGCATCATCGATGCTCCTGATGGTGCTGTGCTGCAAAGGCCCTGGCAAGAGGGAGGTGAGGTCTGTGGATGAGCCTTCATAGACCAAGGTGAGTGGCAGGGGTGGGGCGGGGCGGGGCGGGGTGGGGGCGGGGCAGTGAGCCTTCAGGTTTCTCATCTCCCATGGGACATCAGAGTGCAGGTTCTCCTTTCTCACAGCCTCCAGGATCATTGCTGGAAGGAACAAAACTGTCTTCCACCCATGTGACCCTCTTGCACACCTGTGCAGGGCTGGGGTGCTGGCAGGGCCTCCGGTTGATGTATTGTAGGCTTTATAAAGCACTCCAAGGCCAGGCGAGATGGCTCAGCTGGTAAAGATGATTGCAGAGCAGGATTGGTGACTGACTTTGATGCCCAGAGTCCCCTTGATACATGAGAAAAATGGATTCCTCCAAGTCGTTCTCTGATCTCTACGTGTGTGCTACACATACACATAGATACTAACAGTAATAAATAAAATAGGCGTAGTGAGATTGCCCAGTGGGCAAAGGCACTTGTCGCTTGGGAGAGAATGGACTCCTGAGGCTTGTCCTTTGAGCTCCATATGCATGCCATGATGGACCAACCTAACATACGCATATAAATAAGCAAACATAAGCATGAATAGAATGAGGAGCTCTGAGTAGCTTCATTGCAGATCTGAGTACAGGTGACAGTGATGGGGGACATTTGCCTGGTGCAGCTGAGCTACAGAGAAACTTCTGGAAGCCCAGGAACTTGGTTCCCTGATGGGTTCCTCTTGTATGAGCCTCCAGGGAGGATGAAGGAGCCTCTCTCTGCCTCAGGTTAAGGCATTCCCCTCCCGCTTTGGGCACCATCAGAATCTTCTATTTTCATGAGCACACCTCTCACTGTGTGCAGTTGGTAGCAGGGAAAACCAGTGACTCTCCTGAGGTTACAACGAGCTCAGAGTGAGAACTAGAGACAAGTGGCCGAAGATGCTACCTAACATATTAAAGCAGGCCTGGCTGCCAGGTCCTCCCTGCATCTGTCACCTGTCACCTGATAACAATATGGCTGACATACTTCACCCATTACCCTACACTCCAGTTCAGGGGTAAACTGTCCTTCTTGTTATAATCCAACCATTTTGGCTACCTGGTCCTTGGACCTTCTGACTGCTGCTGCACCTGGTTCCCTTTCTGCCTTCTCCCTTCCTCTCACATGGCTCAGGGTCAAGTCTGTGCCTGACTCCCCCAGATGTCCCTGCCTCTGGCTATGCTCTCCCAGATGTTTATAAGAAACCTTCCCCTCCACCACACCTAGGAGCAGTCATGTTCCTTTCCTTCCCTTTTTCTTTCTTTTTATTCATTCATTCTCTTCTAGGCCCTCACCAAACAGGCCATCTCTGGTCTCAAAATCATGGCAGTTGGAGTGTGCTCTGTTTACCCAGCCCTTGGAGGAGCAGGCTTGTTCTTCCTTCCTGCCTGTCTTCCCTGAATCCACAGTCAGGGAAGACACTGTGTTTGTTTGTGTGTCTGTCTGTTTCTGTGTGTGTCTGTCTATCATTCACCTTTGTGCATGGACCACTAGACTCTAACAAGGGTCCTGCTAATGGTGTTATGTAGCTGATGATTACAGAATAACGCCCCTTTCCTTGAGGTGGCTTGGTCTTTATCCTGCCATGGCAGTTCCCACAGTGGGCATCCCAAGATGAAGAAAGCAAGCTAGTGTCTGGAAAGGACTTCAGTGGCACTTCCATTACAAGCTATGGGTCCCCCTTCCACAGGACCTGAATCGAGAGAGATGGGACAGAAACCATGATGCTAGAAGTATTTGGGTCCCTATGTTTACATTGCCTCCTGCATCTCAATGTATCCACAAGACCCAGAATAGGGACCAGAAGACAGGAGTTCCTTGGTAGACCAGAATCCATGTCTGCGTGCAGGAATGGACTGAGCTCATCCTCTGAATCCTCCCCCACCCCCTCCATCCTCCCTCCACCAGGAGCCTAGAGGCTAAAGCGAGGGAGGGGGAGGGGTGTGGAAGGCGCCTCTGCAGCAGCATCTGAGGCCTGGATTTGGACCCCAACTCTGCCCCCAGGGTTCTGGATGACCTTGGGCAAGTCACAGACATCTCCGTGGGTGTCAGCAAAAGCTAATAAAACCAGACCCCGGCTTTTCAACTTGTGTCATGTAACCCCTGCGTGTGACTTGCTTTAATTAAGATAAGAGTGCAGAGCGATGTTTGGGCTAAACGTTCTTTGATGTACTGCGGCCTTCGGTGGTTGTTTTTGATGTCCAGGGCTGGGGAACTGGACTGCGCTTCTCCACACTCCTGGCTGGCTGCCTGCCTTCTACTCTTGGCCTTATTAAAAGTACGTATGATCTAATAAAGGGAGTTTTGATGGAGCTCCCTCTCTAGGGTGGGAGAGAGTTCCATTCTCCAGGTTGTCTCCGTGAAGGGCCATTATTGAGTACCAGCTGAGCGCCATACTGAGTTTGTCCCCGTTCTACCTATGAGAAAACTGAGGCAACGAGAAGCCAGAGGACTTGCCTGGCCTCACGGGTCAGCTGAAGAGGCCAGCGTATAGACTCTCAACCATCAGGCAGAGTAGTTTTGTGGGCTTGCTGGTGGCACTGGCTTTGGAAATGAAACCTGTAGGGACTTTGAAGACAGGAAGGAGCATGTAAAACAGGAAGTCAGTCAGCCTAGCTTGCTAAGTTTACTTAGTGTCAAGTCTGAGAGAGAGGGGGTGAGAGAGAGAGAGAGAGAGAGAGAGAGAGAGAGAGAGAGCTGTCCCGAGGAGGATTGTCTCTGGGAGCACACATTTTCTAGATGGGAAGACAGGCTTAGAGAAATGGTGCATAAAGGATCTGAAAGACAGAGGGTGAAGGAAGCAAGTAGGGCCTTTGTTGAGATCAATGCCCAAGGTTAAGTCAAGTTAAGATGTCAGCGGAGGGTTGGTCTCATTCTTTATGAATGTTGACTGGAGTGGCTTTGATGTCTTGCTGCCCAGGCGGAAGGGTGGCGCTGGGCAGACTCTCACTGTACCATGGTTGTCAGAGATGTGGCGTGTCCTGCACCCTCTGTTCGGAGGAGTTCCTGTATGCATCACGGTGATTGTGGGTATCCCTGGGAGCCCAGCTGCTTCACTGAGATGCAGGAGCCCCAGAACTGTCTCCTAGACAGAAGCAGAATATGGGCTAGAGGAAAGGCTGGGCTGAGGTCACCGCGTGTCTAGAAGCTTCTGTTTCTTTTTAGGTCCCTTCTGGTTGTAAGGCATGGATCCTGGGGCAGCTACTCTCTAGGCAGAGGAAGCTTCCCCACTGTCAACTGAGACCCAGCCACAGACCCTGAGCAGGACCTGCCATGGTTGGTATCTGAACCCCGACTCTCCCCTGACCTCACCTGTGCGGTTGCACCGATGTCCAACCAAACCCAGAGCCCCCAAAGGTTCCTATGTCTTGTCCCCTCCCAACGCCCCACTCTCTACCCTCACTAGAAGGCTAGGTGCTTCTGGTGTTTTCTAAGCAAGGCGATCCCTAGTCTACTTTTTTGACCTCTGCATATGATATTTTAGTTGTGGGGACCATGAAAGAAAGAAAGAAAGAGAGAAAGAAAGAAAGAAAGAAAGAAAGAAAGAAAGAAAGAAAGAAAGAAAGGAAGGAAGGAAGAAAGAAGGAACAAACAGAAAGAAAGACAGACAGAAACGAGGAAAGAAAAACGTTGCTAGTAGTGTGATGTGCTGTCACTCTGAGCCTCCAGGTGGCAAATCCAGGAGATAGTCAAGGGATAGAAAATGTCACCTGGACCCTAAAACAGTCGCCTGGGTCCCTGCTCTGCTCCTTCATGGTCTCCAGGACAAGAGTGTAACAGCCCTTCCCCACACCTTTTCTCTATCGGGCTCTGTACCAGGGTTGGCAAGAGACAATCCAAGCCCTCTGCCTATATTCCGGAGTCTTTGGGCCATCAGTTTCAGTTTTCCCCGCCCTCTGGATACCCATCAGGCCGTCATCAGCCAGAACTCCAGTCCACATGTAGCTCTAACTAGCCCTAAGCAGCAGGGTAGGCCAACCAGGCTTCCAGTGCTATGTGACCTTGGGTGGCTCTCTGCTCTCTCTGGGCTTCTTTGCCTTTCTGTGGGCTAGTCCATTCCTCGAGCCCATTGAGCTCTGGCATTTTGGAGGCTGGTGTTTTCTCCATGTCTGGACAGCAAAAGGGAGAGACCCTTTCTTCATCTAAGCCAGGCCTTCGGAGCAGTCTGCAGGCCTTATCATGAATGGCTATCTTCATTGTCTGCATAGCATCCATTTCCTCTTGGTTAGGAAAATATGCTTGCAAAATCTGATTTCCCTGGAAGGCGGCAGGTTAAAAGCAGAGGAAAAGGTCTGGGTTCTGGAAAGCCTGGATTGAAGGCAGGGGGTGGGGAGAAGACAGGCTGTGTGTGTGTGTGTGTGTGTGAGAGAGAGAGAGAGAGAGAGAGAGGGAGAGAGAGAGAGAGAGAGAGAGAGAGAGACTTTTGCTCTTGATGAGAGGAAGCAAGGCCTGAGTTTGAATTCCAGCCCAGGAGTCCCACCCACCCCACACAAGTCCATTCCAGTAGCAGAGGCCTGGAGAGGCTGAGAGCCTTCTGAGGGTCACGTGATGAGAAGATGCCCCTTCTCTAGAACCTTTCATAACTCCCCACTGAGGACAAGTTAAGGCCACAACGTACAGTCTGTGCTGAGGCTCCTTCTCCATCATTTGGCTCTTTAGTTCCAGATACCCTATAAATCCAAACATTCATGTCCAGCCATCCCAACCCTGCCTCTGTCTGTCCACTCGCCCCCAAATCCTGCCAATAGCAGTATCGGAAGACCTTAAGGGGATCTCATAGTGTCCCTGGGTAGGGGTGCTGCAGGGACCCCATTTACAGATGAGCAAGCTGAAGTGTGGAGGTAGCCGCAAGTACAACTCCAAGCCTTGCAAGCTCCAGGCTCATCAGACTCCAGAGATGTGCCTTAAATGCCTGTGTAGGCTTCCAGAATGTTCTTCACATTTCTCCTCCTCATGGGTACATGGAGCCCAACCCAGAAGAAAGTTGGCTGGATGCTCCTTGGTCTTGGAGCTGTGTGAGGTGAGAAGCCTCACTCCCTGCTTCTTCTACTGTTTGGTTATTGTATTAGTCTCATGGACCATAAACTTTAACAACAGGAAAGGCTGCCTGGTGGTGGTGGCACATGCCTTTAATCCCGGCATTTGGGAGGCAGAGGTGGAAGTGGGGGCAGAGGCCAGAGGATCTCTGAATTTGAGGTAGGGGCTCAAGGGTTGTTCCATGTCCAATGTCACCAGCAAGGACAGCAGCCTTCAGCACAGGTCAAGAAGCCCTTTAACAGCCAGAGCTGATCCCCACAGAACACGGCAGCCATGTCCAGCCAGCCTAAAGGGGCCTATTGGTGGAGGCATGGGTTGGAGATGCCCCGCAAATGCAGGACTCTGTACTTGCTATAACCAAGACTGAGTGAGACTCTGAGTCATACTCATGGTGGCTAGACAGCAAGAAGACATCATGGTGCCTCACTGCTTAGCAACAGGATGGGGAGCCTTGTGCAAGCCTATTCATTCTCATGACCTCCTGGGGGCAGTGCATGTTTTTGTGGGGACTCACTGCCAGGGTCACAGGCAGAATGTTTTGCAGAGCAGATGGCTGAGCCAGTGGCCTTGCCTAAGGCTGCCCAGTTTCCAGAATTCCCAACTCTGGCCTGGTGGGTCACCTCCCACCTGTGAGTCTCTTAAGAAAGTCTCTAAGGTCTTGCTCCTTCCTGAATCTAGGAACTAGGCTGAGTTAGGGGGGAGGGAGGCTGGGTTCCCGCCCTGCTCTGGCGGTGGGTTCAGGTGAATCCTGAGTCCTCCCACACGGGGTTAAATTTCTAGGGCTTTTTCTAGCCTGAACCTGTCTGGGTCTTTCCCCAGTTCCTCCCTTTCTTAGTGTGTCCTCTCACAAGGGGCCCTTGGAGACCTGAGCTGGACAGTGGAGAGGGAGGATACCCTGGGGCCTGGACCCTTCCCGCAAGCCACAGAGATTTATGGAACCATGGTCCTAAACTTCCATTCACTGTCCCCACCCCAGCTCTGGGTCAGAACACAACAGCCACGATGAAAGAGACAAAGCCTGAAGATGAAAGAGAGGAAGCTGACCTCCCAAAGCCTCCTGGCTTTGGGCCAGCTGCCTGCTCTCGTCCAGGCCAAGACAAGGCTGATGAGTCTGGCGACATCCCTAGCAGGCTCCTGTCCATCCATGGGTCCCAGGCTCTGGGCACCTCCTCAGAATGTCTGCTGAGGGTTCCTCTTCTAAAGCCAGGTCTCTGTCTCCCTAAAGACCCTAGTACAACTTAGCATCTCTTACAAGACTCTAAACAACCATGTGTATTCTACTGACTCAAATGAGTCCGAGAATAATGAAGAAATTCATGACTTCAAATAATTGCGCTTAATAAATTATTTAATGACACCACAAATTCCTTGGAAGCTCTGTGAGTTGGCTTTGTACTTGGGATTTCAGGCATCACTCCTCTGCCGGTAGTTATCGTTAGTTACCCAGGTGCAAGGATTGTCCCTACTCCCCAAGGGAACACTTAGAGGCTCAGAGAGATGAATGCTGTGCTTTGGCCACAATCCCAACACAAGGTTGTGTGAGCATCAAGCAAGGAAGGGGCTCACCCCTTTGCCTCCCAAATAGGTTGGGAAGAGAGGAAGCAAGGCTACTGCCATGGGAGAAGCCACTGCTTGAGTGAGCTGAGGCAGAAGGCAGCATGCCTTTCTTTTCTCTCACCTCACTGCCTCATCTCTCATCTGTGGTGACTGAACCTGGGGGACAGGCCCTCATGGACCATAGGGACATGGCTGGTGGGTATCCAGTGCACTGTGCATTTGGGGTAGAGCTGAGGCTCAGCCCCAGGGTGGGTGCTTCTGTCCCTTTTTGGTCCATTGGCTGAGATGTCTGTCCTCCGCGGATACCTCTCGAGGAATTGGCAGAGGCAAGGACGGTGACTCTTCCTCAGTTCTTTATCAGACTCAAAGCCCTGTACTTGGCCCCTGCCTGGACTCAGAGGACCAGAGGGGGTGCTTGAATTAGTTGGTAGATTTGGGGGGAGGACAGAGGAAGCTGCAGGACGTAGGTGTGCACAGCATCGAGGAGTCACACCACAGCCTGTGTGACTGGATGTGAAGAAAGGAGGCTCAAACATGTACTGGAGTTCTCAGGCTGTTTTCTCCAGTTTTATACATGTTGAGTTTTCTATACTAAAGAAGAAAGGAAAACAGAAAGGCAGGAAATTCCAGTACTTAATTCAAGCTTGTGTATGTGTGCCTATGAATATGCATAAGATGAGCCTGGGAAAGTCCATTCAAAACTGCCAACGACTGTTATGGGTTACAGATCTCCATAGACTGTTTTGAATTAATGTTTCCTGTAGCCCAGGCTGGCCTAAGACATGTAGCTTGGACTGCATACCTTGGGAGGGTTGAGCTAGCTGACAGGTGCCACACCCCTGGTTTATGATAATTTTCATCTTCTTCATGTACTTTTACTTTGCAATTGGGGTGGGGGGTGTGGGCAGGTATTAAGACAAAACGAAAAAGAAATGCCTTAGGTTGCAGACTCCTATGCAGCCTGTCTGTCATGACCTCACCTCACTGAACCCCATTTCTGTCCCCAGAAAAATGGAGACCCATGAGGTGCAATGGGGACAAAGTATCACTGAGAGTGTCCTGCCTCTGAGCGGGTGCTCCCACACACACTCAGGAACCCCCCAGTAGTACAAAGCCCACAGGGGTTGGAAACCCAGACAGGTTTCTTAGTCCCATGGGAGTGTGAGCACACACACACACACACACACACACACACACACACGCACGCACGCACACACACACACTCACAAGAGCATGCACTGGAAGATGCATGCATGCGTGGGGCAGCCCTGTCAGCTGCCCGGGTGGGTAAGAGGCAAGAGTCCATCCCTGTCCAAGATAAACACAGGAAACGAGGATCCCACGGTGCAGGGCGAGGTTGGGAGCCATCCATAAACTCCAGGCAGAGATGGGGGGTGGTGCAGAGCCCGCAGAAGGGAGGGAGGGTGTGGGAGTCTGAGCAGGGGCCTAACGCTGACATCTGCTGTCTTGGGTTCAAATGTGAAAAGTTGAACCAGTGACTGGGCTTGGGGGCTGCCTTGGCTTGGTCTGTCTTGTTGTGGGTCTGTCTGGGATGACACCCACCCACACCTACCTCTCACTCCCCGGCCTTGAGCTCAGCAAGGCCCCCACATTCAGCAAAGACAGAACCTGGCTCAGCAAGTGCTGGCCGGAGCATGTAGGGATGGAAAGAACCAGTCACTGGTGACCAGGGATCCTCCAATTTGGCTCCGAGTCTGCACACATTTCCGTCCAGGCTGTATCTTCGAGAGATTACATCAAAGGAGCTGCCAGTAACAGCCTTTACCTGAAGCCCCCTCAGTCCTGGAGGAGAGATAGGATGAGTCTCTGGCAGCTCTGGGAGCACAGGACCCAGCACTTGGGGGTTGCCGGAGAATGTGTTTGGGTGAATTAGCTCTTGCTTAGGGTAGGCACTTAAAACACCAGCTTTGAGTCCCTTTCCTGAACCAGTGATGCCAGGCAAGGAAAGGGGGCATTCTCTAATTTATCCTTAGTCATCCTCTTTTAGGTACCTTTCCTGTGGCCTCCCCGTCTCCACACTTCTTCCATGATGGTGACCCTGTGAACAAGACACCAACCAATACAGTGTGGGGCAAGGTGTGTGTGGGGGGGGCGCAGATGGAACCTTCTAGGAGACATCTTGCCAGAGAGGAGATAAGCCAAGGTGTCTCACCTGAATGTCACCACCACCACTTCTTGCTGCTATAACAGCCTCTGACTCTGGCATTGGGGCCCTGGTGGCCCCAGAGTTCTCCTGTCCCACCTGCTGCGCTCTTTTGGCAACTGAGCGCATTTCCATCCCTTTCCCTGAGCTGCTGCAGCCCCATGGATTTCTTCAGCTTCCAAAAACATCCCTGGGCTCCTCGCCCAGGCACCTCTCATGGACTTCTCAGAGCCATGCATCCCCTTGTATCCTCTACAGTGTGAGGATTACAGACTTCATCCATTATGCCAGAAGTAATCTGAGCCCAGGAGGCCACACAGCCCATGAGAGGTAGTCCCTGGTACATACTCCAGATCTTACTTTCTATGTTTAGTGCCAACTCAAGGTCCTGCCAAGGCTGCTGAGTGCCCTGGAGTAGGGACAGAGCTATTGTCAAATGGTCTAAGGGTCCTAGCTTCCTGTGGCCAGAGGGGTGATGAATGAGATGGATGGGTGGATGAATGGATGGCTGGCTGGATGAGATAGATGGCTTGGTGATATAGGCAGGTGGATGGACTAGAATGACCAAGGATTGGTGTGCAGGGCTCTGCTTCACAGAAAGAAAAACCCTCCTTTCATCCTCTGCTCATCTGTGGCCTCCACTTTTTTCTGGCTTGGCCTGGACTTCAAAGTCACAGCTTCTAGTTCTCTGTGGAACAGTATTCCTGCCATGACTCCTTGGCCATCTCTCCTTCTCGCTGTCTTGTCTAAGAAATTTTTTTTCCTGCTGCTTCTATTTCTTTCTGTACAAGTCATATTCACTGATGGGTGCCTGAGCTGCTGGATGGGTGTGCAGGTGAACAGGTGGACAGGTGAGAACTTTAAGGTGGGAGTCCTAGATGGAGAGGCAGGTGGGTAGACAAGTAGGGTGAATTAAATGGACAGATGATTGAGGGAGAGGATAAGGAGGGAGGGAGTAGATGGATGGACATGTGATTGACAATTAGGAAGGACTGTGTGAGTGAATGGGTGGGTACATGAAGTGGATAGATGGATTGTTGAATGAATGGATGGATAAATGGTGTGTGGATGGATGGATGGATGGATGAATGGATAGATGGATGGGTGAGATAGGCATGTGGATGGCAGACCAACAGAGATGGATGGACAGATGGGTGGACAAATGGATGGGTGGGGGGACCAACAGAGATGGATGGACAGATGGGTGGACAGATGGGTGGGTGGGTGGACCAACAGATGGATGGATGGGTAGATGGATGGATGGATGAGATAGGTGTGTGAATGGATGGATGGATGGATGGATGGATGGATGGATGGATAGATGGATGGATGAGATAGGTGTGTAGATGGCAGACTGACAGACAGATGGACAGACAGATGGATGGACAGATGATTCGATGGAAAGATGGATGGGTGGGTAGACTGACAGATGGATAGATAGACAGATGGATGGATAAATGAGATAGGTGTGTAGATGATGGACCAACAGACAGATGGATGAATGGGCAGATGGATGGACAGACAGATGGACAGATGGATGGGTCAGTGGATGGATGAGATAGTTGTGTGAGTGACACAGAAGAGATGGAAAGGGGCATAGAGAGAGGGGTGATAGGTGGATGGTCCATGCATAGAGAGATGGATACAGGGAAAGATGGAGTAGATGGATAGATGGATGAGATAGGCATGTGGAGGGATAAGTAGATGGATGGGTGGATGGATGAGTAAATGGATAGATGGACAGATGGGTGGACAGATGTATGTATGGATGGATGGATGAGAGGTGTGTGGATAAATGGATGATGGATAGATGGGTGAATGAACAGATGGATGGACAGATGGACGGACAGACAAATATATGGATGAGATAGGTGTGTGGATGAGGTAGATGATGACAGATGGATGAGATAGATGGGTGGATGAGACTGATAGAGAAGATGGAAAGGAGGATACACAGAGGGGTGATGAATGAGATGGATGGGTGGATGAATGGCTGGCTGGCTGGATGAGGTAGATGGGTGGATGATGTAGTCAGGTGGATGGACTAGAATGACTGAGGACTGCTGTGCAGGGCTCTGCTTCACAGAAGGAAAAACACAAGATCAGTTTCTCCTATGCCAACTGACTCCTATGCCAAAGGGGTGGAAATGCGGGGGACAAACTGTTGAGTTAAGTGGACTTCTGGAATCATGACAGCACCCCCTCTTCTCATCCCTTGTCCTAACACAGAGGGACTGAAACACACCTCTCATCATTAAGCCCCTGCCCAGGGTCTTGGGTCCTGTGTCTACCTGTGTGTGCACAGGAAATTACTTAGGCCCTCTTGACACTCCTCTGATCCCTTCTCAGGCCACCAGTGCTTCACTTGTCCTCTACAGACACCCGAATTGTCAGATGCAGAAACTGAAGTTCCACGCCAGGAAGTAACAGATCCGGGATCAACGCCCCTCCCTCAGGCTTGCTATCTCTTATCTCTCCAAAACAGAGGGAGAGGCTGCCGTTCAGAGGGGCTCAAACCACACAGCCTAGCAAAGCTGGATCAGACCTCAGTTGTACCAAATTACGGGGTTGTTGGGTGAGTGGGGTGATCTGTGAATGCTAGAACTTTGAAAGTGGTGAATGAGGAGGAAGGCAAAGGAAGATTGTTAGAAAGGGCTTCTTGGTCTGACAGGCCTGGAGCTCTAAGTCTCTCTCTCTCTCTCTCTCTCTCTCTCTCTCTCTCTCTCTCTCTCTGTGTGTGTGTGTGTGTGTGTGTGTGTAATAGGGCCAGGGGAGAAGCCTCTCTAGACCCCAATGTTGAAAAATACCCTACCCCCTACCAGGGCCAAGGGGGCAGACATGGCCAGCAGCCTCCCATCAAGTCTGGACGGGAGTTGTCACTGTGCAGAGCCCACAGGGGTGGGCGGTCCTGTCTGGGCTGTTGCTAGAACCATCCATCTCAGTGAAGGATCACCCAGATGCCTTCCTTCCTCCTCCCCCTCCGACCTCCATCAGACAGTCTCTACAGACCTACAGACCACCATGGGTCTCTGAACTGCCCCCTGCATGGCCACTCTGCCCCAGCTAGCCTTTGCCCCTCACCTAGACCCTCTTTCTGCCAGGGTTTCCTTATCCTGCGTTTCCCTCATCCCTGACCACACTGGACTCGTGGAGTACCACCAACGATGCTCTGACAGTCATGGTCACTACAATCTTGTGTACATGAGGCCTGCCCTAGTAAGCCCTTAACCACCTTTTCTCTCCTTACCTTGTGGTGTCTGTGGAGAGGGTGGGGAGCAATAGTATGGTTAGCAAGGTGTGTGTGTGTGGGGGGGGGTGGTGGATATAGAGTGTGAGCTGTCATCCTCTCACGGGACATGGGCTGAGGTGAGATGTCTAGGATGTACTTGACAGAAACATTAGTGTGTATGAAAGGACCAGGGAGAGCATCCTTGGGCAGCACAGAGAAGTGACCCAGGAGGACTAGAAACTTCCTTGAATCCCTACTTCCCAGAAAGCCTTGTGCTCACCACCCAACCCAACTCCTGTAGGAACTTCAGGCCAGGTTCTGAAGCTCTTAACGCTGGTGAACTTCCTGAGAGCGTTCTCTCTGTCTGCTGAGCTGCAGGAAGGGAGCCAAGGGACACTGGAGGACAGGGTCATGCCTCCATCTCCCCGATGCTTCTCACCGACACTCTCCCACCTCTGCCCTCAGCCTGTGTTCAGAATGGTTGGAAAAGTGCAGTGCATGGTGACTGGGATCCATTTAACAGTGAAGGGAGGCCATTGGGTTCGGTGGAGGGAGAGATGATGGTGAGCGGAGAGGCATCAAATGCTCAGAACAAAGCCGGCTCCTTGACAAGACAGTGTAGGCAAACACTCTGCATGGTTCTTTGGACCCAGAGCCACAGGCAACCATGGTGGTTGGTGAGGTACCAGCCCTCTCCTGTCCCCATATGGTCTTTGAGTTGAGTGGTGTAAACACACACACACACACACACACACACACACAGAGAGAGAGAGAGAGAGAGAGAGAGAGAGAGAGAGAGAGAGAGAGAGGAGTGTCTCACTCTGTGCACCTCTGTGTCTCTGTGTCCTAGAACTTGCTGTATAGACCAGGCTGGCCTCAAACTCACAGAAATCCACCTGCCTCTGCCTCTTCTACCTCCTGAGTACTGTTATCAAAGACTTTTTTGTTGTTGTTTTAAAAGATTGTTATTTGTTTGCTTGTTATTTACGTGTGTGTGTGTCTGTGTGTGTGTGTGTGTGTGTGTGTGTGTGTGTTATACTACATACATGCAGGTGACTGTGGAGGCCAGCATAGGGTGTCAGATCTTCCCTGGAGCTAATGTTACAAGCGGTTGTGGGTGCTGGGAACTGAACTTAGGTCCTCTGAAAGAGCAGCTACTGAGCTACCTCTCCAGTCTCACATAAGTCTGAACACTGAAATCTCTTGTGTATGGGTGTGAAGCTTGTGACACTCCAAAGTTAACAAGCAAGGGTTGGAATCCAACTCCCTGTTGTCCCACTGGGAATGCTTAGGACAGCCCTGCCTTCCCCAGGCTATTGTCCTGTAACTCCCAACTTTGCTGTGTGTCTCTGGTCTTTCAGAGTGCCAACATGGCAGACTTTCATTCCAGGCTCCACACATGAGCCGTCTTTTCCCAGGAGGCTCTCTGCCTTCCCTCAGTCATGGGCAGTTTGAATGCTGTTCACCTTCCTCAGCGGCTCCAGATCTGCACAAGCCCTGGGCTCAGATCTTCCCTGGTCTCCGCTCCAGCTGGAAGGGTCTAGCCTGGACACTTCCCTTTTTGTTGCTGCCTAGCTATTTTGGGGCCTTGGTGGACACCTTTTAGATAGGAGAAGGACCCAAAATCATCGGCCTGGATTCCTGAAGACCCTTCAGGATGTGGGTGTATTGGGGTCGGTTGCTCCTCCTGGAGTCCTTGTGCTGAAGGCAAGACACACTCCTGTGTTATACTTCTTACAGCACCTTGCCCTTGGGCCACCTCACCCAGTCCCCTGGTGGCCAGATCCTTGTCATACTTACTGGCTGTGGCTTTGGGGTACCTTGTGTTGTGTGACCCAGCAGGGCTGGAGAATTCCTTGTCCTTTGACCTCATCTTCAGAAGCCAGCAAGCATTCTGTCTTGTACCTCAGCTGGCAGAACTGGGCAAGAGGAAGGGACAGGTTGAGCTGAGGGAAGAGGGGGCCTTAGTTCCTGGCTGGTGCTGCAAGAGGGAGCTTCTTCTTGTGGTATCCTTGGCTGTCACAGGCCTGTGTGTAGGCCTGAAGACGGAAGACCCCGGGGAGAGCTGTGGTCCTCAGAAAAGCTGAGCAGCAAGCATTGGTCCTCCCTGACCACCAGATCATAGGCACCTGCCTCCACCCCACACTTTATTTCCTCATCCCAACCTCCCAGGCTGAAGTTCTCAACTCTATAAGTCTCTGAAACAGGTCTCTAGAACCCTTCCTGGGAGCCTCAGCTCTGCACACAGTAGGGGCTTTACTGGATTAGTGACCACAGTATCTGAATCCTCTCTGATAACCTTCACAGCCACCCTTAAAAGCAGGCAGCATCTGCCCCATCTCACAGATGAGAACCCTGGGCTTTGAGGAGGTAGCTAATCATTTTTTCCCTTGGTGAGGGAGCTGTCTGCAGCCCACACCTCCTGATCGAAAGCCTGGCTGCGTGTTTTGGCTTCTGATGTCCTCTCCTCATCCAGGTGGTTTGTTCAGTCTTGTATGATGTGTCCATATACTCTGTGAATGGCTGTTTTAGAACTGACTCCCTAAGGAAAAGGGTTCCCAGGAAGAGGGTGCAGACCTTCCTCTCATGGCCATCTTGGATCAGACACCTTCTTTCCAAGGCACAGGCTGGAGCTCCAAGTAGGCTCTTTTCTCCTATGGTGATAGTCTGGATATCATGTCCACCTCCTGCCCATGCTAACTTTCTGTGGTGCTCTCCAGTTTATATGTGCCTTTTCCTTCCCCACATCTCATGTCCTAGATGAGAAAACTGAGGCCCAGAGAAAGGAGCGGCTGACCCAGTCACAGCCTCAGAGTTCAAGCAAGAGCCAGGTTGGGCTTTGGGTTTGCTTGTGGCTTGGAGACCTGGGACCACCTGTCCCTACTACCCAAGCTCTGGCCCCTGGGCCTGACTGGGAATGTTCTTGCTAGGCCTCTGCCCGTGTCAAGGCTGTGGTAAGTGTTTTATTGTTTGCTCGAAGAGGTGTGAATGAAGTAACAGGCCTTCTCCAGCACTCCATCTGTCTCGGGCTGACAGGCGTGCTCTGAGCCGGGGCTGCTCTGTAAACGCTGTCACCCTGCCATCCCAAGCAGGCAGCTTCCTCTGGGAAACCTTAATCGGGGGGCCTCCTGCACCCGCAGCTGGCCCTGTCCACAGCTCATAAATCACCACTGCCTTCCCGGAAAGCTGAGGGAGACAAAGAGGGTGATGGGGACAGACAGGGCTGGCAAGGAAGGGAGGACAGGCAGGTGAAGAGAAAGAGACGATGCCACTGGACAGACAGACAGACTGGGAAGGAAGGAAGCCGAGAGGAGGCAAAGGTGGGAGAGGCCAAGGGAGGATTGGGCAGGTGTTGGGAAAGGCAAAGATGGAGAACAGTGAGGCTCAGTAAGAGGCCACACAGAGGCTGCAACAGATAAGTCAGTGAGGAAGGAGACACTGACAGACAAAGGGACAACCAGGCAGAGGAGCAGGGTGCCAAGGGGAAGAGACATCAGGAGGGGCAGATTATAGAAGCAGGTGACATGGACAGGCACAGTTCCCAGCCGAGGAGAGCAGAAGTGGTGAGGTCTAGCCTCCTGCCTGCACCCACAAACCTCTACCCAGACCCTGTGAGGGCACAGTGGTCCTCAGAGGGCAGTAGGCTCATCCAGCCACCACAGGACACCTAAGCCTGGGAGCCACTGTGTGCATGGCCCCACACCTCCTTTTGTGTGCACACATACACACCTGCAGGGGAGCCTCAGGACTGGACTTAGAGACGAAGCCACCTCTAAGCCCCTGACCTACCTGCTGTAGGCAGAGGAGAGCCTTCCTGAGCCAAGAGGACCTAAAGCACTCAAGTCAGCATATTTGTGGTGTGTGTGTGGGGGTGGGTGGGTGGGTGTATGTGAGTGTGTAGTCTGTGAGTAGTGTGTACGTGGTATGTGAGTGTGTGTATGAATGTGTGTACAAATGTGAGTGTGTATGTGTGTATGTATGTGTGGTACATGTGAGTGTGTAGCCTGTGAGTAGTGCGTATGTGGTATGTGAGTATGTGTGTTTGTGAGTGTATAAATGTGTGTACAAATGTGAGTGTGTATGAGTGTGTGTGTATATGTGTATGTTGGTGTGGTATATAGGAGTGTGTAGCCTGTGAGTAGTGTGTATGTGATATGTGAGTGTATGAATGTGTATACAAATGTGAGTGTGTTTGAGTGTGTGTGTGTGTGGGATATGTGTGTGTGAAAGTGTGGTATGTGTGTGTGTGAGTGTAGTGTGAATGTAGTGTGTGTGAGTGTGTATGGTATGTGTGTGAGTGTGTATAGAGTTGAGTGTATATGAGTGTGTGTGAGTATAGTGTATGTGTGAGTGTGCGTGTGAGAGTTGTGTGTGAGTTATGTGAGTGTGTGGTGTGTGAGTGGTGTATGTTTGTGTATGGTGTATGTGTACAAATGTGAATGTGTATGAGTGTGTGTGTGTGTGAGAGAGAGAGAGAGAGAGAGAGAGAGAGAGAGAGAGAGA
>JADRCG010007965.1:3840-34002 GCA_019844195.1 Rhabdomys dilectus
ATTAGGATGGCAACTCCAGTTTGTTTCTTGAGACCATTTTCTTGGAAGACCTTTTTCCAGCCTATTCCTTTGAGGTAGTGGCTGTCTTTGTTATTGAGATGTGTTTCCTGTATGCTGCAAAATCCTGGATCTTGTTTGAGTATCTAGTCTGTCAGCTTATGTCTTTTTATAGGTGAGTTGAGTGCATTAATATTGAGAGATAATAAAGACAAATGACTGTTGGTTCCTGTTATGTTTCTTTTTGTAGGTGGCTTTATGTGCTTGTGGCTCTTTCCTTTTGACTTTGTTGGGAGAGGCTTAATATCTTGTCGTTTCTTTGCTGTAGATACCTTCCTTGTGTTGAAGTTTTCCTTCTAGACTCATCTATAGGGCTGTATTGGTAGATAGATACTGTTTGAATTTGGTTTTGTCCTGGTATATTTTGGTTTCTCCATCTATGTTGATTGAGAATTTTACTGGATATAGTAACCTTGGCTGGCATTTGTGTTCTCTTAGAGTCTGCATGACCTCTGACCAGGCTCTTCTGGCTTTCAGTGTCTCTGTTGAGAAGTCTGGTGTAATTCTGATACGTCTATTTTTGTATGTTACTTGGCCCTTTTCCCTTGCAGCATTTAATATTCTTTCTTTGTTCTGTTTGTTTAGTGTTTTGATTATTATGTGACAAGAAGATTTTCTTCTCTGGTTTATTCGTTGTTCTATAGGCTTCTTGTACCTTTATGACCATCTCTTTCTTTAGGTTGGGGACATTGTCTTCAATCATTTTATTGAAGACGTTTTCAGGTCCTTTGAGCTGGGAATCTTCGTTCTCTGCTATTCTAATTTTTCTTAGATTTGGTCTTTTCATTGTGTCCTGAATTTCCTGGATGTTTTGGGTTAGGAGATTTTTGTGTTTTGAATTTTCTCTGGCAATTGTGTCAGTCTCTTCTATGGTATTGTCTACACCTGAGATTCTCTCTTCTATCTCTTGTATTCTGTTGGTGATACTTGTATCTGTAATTCCTGACCTTTTTCCTAGATTTTTCATCATTTGTACTTCCACTTTTAGGTCTTGGACAGCTTTATTCAATTCCTTCACCTGTTTGACTGTGTTTTCCTGCATTTCTTTAAGGAATTTATTTGTTTTCTTTTTGAGAGCTTCTATCTGTTTATCTGTGTTTTCGTGTATTTTGTTCAGTGAGTCATTTATATCCTTTTTAAAGGACTCTATTATCTTCATGAGATAGGATTTTAGGTCAGCTTCTTGATTTTTCAGGTGCATTGGTGTATTCCGGGCTTTCTGTGTTGGAAGAACTGGGTTCTGATGATGCCCACGTATCTTGGCTTCTGTTGCTTATGGTCTTGTGTTTGTCTCTCACCATCTGGTTATTCCTGGTGTTTGCTGGTCTGGGTAACTTTGTCTTGAGTCAGCCTCTTTTGTCCTTGGGTTGCTTCAGGTTTCATGGTAGGCCTGGGGCCCTGGCTGTAGTAGACCTCCTGTGGGGCCTTCCAACTGGAAGCGTCTTCAGAGGGGGTAGAGAAGCTTATGATCTGTTGCCCTGGCTGCAGTAGATCTCCTGGGAGGACTTCAGACTGTTGTGTCTTCAGAGGAGCAGTCAAGCTGTTGTCCTGTGAAGATGTTCTCCAGAGGGGGGAGGGCTATGAATTGTGTTTTCTGTTTCCCTGTGTGGAGCAGAACTTCAGGGAGGCTTTTAGTCTGGTGGGTCAGTTGCCCTGTATGCCACAGAGTTCCTGGGAGGTCTTCAGACTGTAGTGTCCACTGTCCAGTTGTCCTGTGTACAGAAGAGCTCCTGGGATGCATTCAAGTTGTGGTGTCTTCAGGGGAGCAGACGAGCTGGCCATCAGTTGCTCAGTTGCCTGTGTGCAGCAGATCTCTTGGGATGCCTTCAGGCTGTGATATCAGTTGCCTTGTGTGCAGCTGATCTCTTGGGATGCATCAGAACGTGGTATCTTCAGGGGAGCAGACTAGTTAGTAGTTTATCTCAGCAGATAGGACCAGGCAGAAGGGGAGTGGAATTCGGTGAGCAGGGGTTTTGGGGGTTGATGAGTCCTCAACTCTACTGGGCTCCCACCAGCAGCTGTGGGACGTCAGGAGGGTTCTTACCAAATACTTTGAGTGCAGCAGATCTTCTGGGATGCCCTAGGATATGGTGTCTTCAGGGGAGCAGACAAGCTAGTGGTCTGTCCCAGCCAAAAAGGGCAACTGATCTCTTATGAGCTCTCCTTTCCTTTGTTGCTCCAGATCTATTTGAAGAATAAATGAGCCAGAGAAAATCAGAAGAAGGATCAACAACTGCCTGGGGAGATTGTAAGTGGACCTCATTGTAGGCTTACCTACCCAAAGGTGGTAAAATTCCTGTTTCTGATATCAGTCCAGATTCTGTGTGCCAGAGACATTTGGATGCTAGCTGTCCTCCTCAGTTTAGACAATTGAGGAACTACCCTCACCAGAAATCCAGTTTGTCCCTCATTGATCAGCCCTTGGAAGAGATGTGTTTCTGCCATGTTACTGAGGAGCATTGGAGGCAGAAGTGTAGAGAACTTCCCAGGAAACCAGGGCACTTATCTAGTGATAGGTCTGGCCTTTCCAATGTTCCTTTCCCTCCTGATATGTCAGCCAGTGCTGATTCTAAGTGTGAGAGACACTCAGGTTTAAGTCTCCTCTACTCAGACCTTCCAATGTTACCAAAAACTCTGAATCCACATTCTTCATGTGTCAGACACCATCAGGTGTGAGCCATCTTCCTGAACTCAGCCCCTTGAGTAATTCCCTAGACCAGATGGCCATCTTCTCCAACAATGATGGGGCCTGTGAGATCTACCTAAAGAATACAAGGCCTAAGAAACAAAGGAAGCAGAGGAAGAAGTTTATGGAATAAATGATGATGCAAGTCCAGGATTTCTGTGCTAAGCCTCCCAGTCCCAAAGGCCCTGTCTTTCTAATAACTTCTGCCTTTGAGGATATCTTGACCCAGGGATAGTCTGTTCTCAGTTCTCCTCATTTTACATGCAGCCACAGCCAGTCAAGTGTGTCCCCAGACTCAGAATCCATATTTTCCACATGGGAGGGAATGTCTCATGTCAGTTCTCCTCCTTTTCCTCTCACCCCAAGTATGGTTTCAGATCTGGAATCAGTCTTCTCCATTGCTAAAACCTATGAAAGTCTTTTATGTGAAGCCCTGATATATATACAAGCTGTCCAAGACCCAGCAGCAGGAGATAATATTATAGGTCAATCACCAGTTTGTTATAATACCTGCACAACCAGCTGCAGCCCAAGATCCAGCCATAGCCCAAACTCCACATTCCAGCACAGCTTTGGCATCTGGGAATCCAAGAGAAACTTCATTGCTCAACACACTTACACTCACAGAAGATGTTCAATACTGGACTACCATATAAAACCAGCTATTTCTTGAACATCTCAGTGACTTGGCTGCTGCCTTAGACCAAGTGTCACAGCCTGACTTCCATGAGCACGTCTCATTCCTGATGTCACTTAAGAACTGTTGATCCAGAAGGTTGGGACACTCCTGTCTACCGAAGTGTATGGATGAAATTTGGAGACTGATTGTTTGAACACCTGATGTAGAAAATTTTCAAGGAAGATTTTGTGAAAATTTCTCAGTTAATCTAATATTATATATTTTCAACATATCTCAAATGTGCAGCCATTTATTCAACATAACATTTGTATTGATTCACTCACATTTTTAACACCAGATACCACTTGATCATATACACTGTCCTTCCATGTTCTCCAAAGAGTGAAGAAAAATAAAAATAAAAAAACCAGATAAATTTGTGTTATCTATATTCTCACTGGAGCATGAGGACATACTCTCCATCAACTGCTCTATAAATTGAATATATCTGTTCCCCTCCTGTACCCCTTCCATTAGCCATCAATTGTGGAGTGGTACACTTCAGTATCCCATCCCATTTATGAGTTCTCTTCAGTGTCTCCATGACTAGTATGTTACTTTTTTGGGAGGTAGTGTGAATTGGCATATGGATAGCAGTTACTACAGGAGCCTTCCATATCCCTCCCTCTTAACTGTTGAGTTTGCAGTCATCAATATAACAGCAATATTATCCTTCTTACTCTTCACAGTAAGTGAAAGCATGGATTATGGGTATTTACAGTGTTTCCTAGGAAAGCACACCATGAACACAGACTCTAGGAGCAGTAGAATCATGGCCCCTGATAGGATTTTCAGAGGCCTTCAGAATTATAGAGACTGACATGAGCTAAGGGAGAATCATAGGCCACTTACCTCAATATAATCTCTGTGCTCCAGCAAGGTCTGGTGACACCAGCATGTCTTTAGGCTGTAGTCCAGACCAGTCAAGAGTGTCTGGAGATATATAGGAGATCTCAAGTCATCCAGGATGGCCTTAACATGCTGGCTATCTTCATGCTTCTTCTGAGTGTTGAGTTTCCAAGTGAGTTAATACACCTGTCTTCACTATGGCAGATGGAGATAAAAGATTAAGATGCTGAGTAGTCCTTGCACAATAGGAAGCCTGTAGCAAATGTTGGAAAGACTTGATGGGTAAGGCATAGGCAGTGTGGAGTTACTGTGGATCTGTTTCCCTAATGCAGGTATTCCAGTATGATCATACCTCAGCAATCTTCTATATTCTCCAGTTCCTGGTGCTCTCCCAATAGATCTGCCCTCCCACAGAAACTTAGTTTCTTAAGTGCTTCAATGTCCCCACTTCTTTGCATGATAAGACATGTTTTCATATGCACACATAAAAACAGAATTCCAAATGCTGCCTGAAAGTAACCATATTCTCCAAATGTCTCGAAGTCCCCTAGTTCTCTTGGGAACATCAAAGCAGTCAAATTTGCAATGGCAACTAGACCCTTAAATGACCTCAGGTACCTATCCCCCACCCCCACTAGGAGGCCCAGTGTAACACACTTTCCAATTGCCACTATGTCTGCTTATGTATCCAGGCCTCCAAATCTTAGGGACACACCTAGTCCCCAAATATCTAGATATGCTCCTATTCCTTGTTGAGTTTTGCTTTGTATGGGATTCTAGGCCATCTAATTCCCAGAGGTGAATATTGCTAATGGGAAGTTTGTCCCAAGGCTCTCAGGAAAAAAGGGGGGAAATCCTCTGTGTACACCATGAAACAAAAGCTTGTCCTCCAAGAAGATTTCGATCAGTGAGTGTACCCTGTATGGAGCAAGGCATGGAACTGGCATGAAGGATTCTGGTGATTGAGTACCAGTACCAGGTCTACCTCTGCCTTGTCTTTGTCTGCTGCTGTCAAAATAGTAACTGCCCATTTAGCCAATAGTTCTCTGACCAAAATTCTGCATTCTTTGGTGTTTCTTCTCTGCTTAAGATGGGTGGGGACAGTTGGGAAAATGGACATATGTGTACCTGAGGCTGCACCTTGATTTTCTGCTTCAACTAGGTTGCTGTCATGGAACCAAATTATGTTGAAGACCGGGCTGCTGTTCTGGTCCACGGGGCAAGAGACGAGAAGAATGTAGACAAGGCAGAGGTTCTGGAGTCAAGTATCAAGTCTCTTTTATTGTTTCTCTTCTATTGGTGCGTATTCACTCTTGTTCATTCCTCTTAACCCTATTTACTCATATACCTCTTAACTCTATTGACTGTATATATATATTTCCTCTTTACTCCTATTGATTCTCATTCACCCTTAACTGTATATATTCTTACAAGGAAATCCTGGGTATTTATAAGCACACGCAGGAGAACACAGGTGAAAACATTTTACCACGTGCACTGTGCAGTTGGGGTCACTAACAGCAAAACAAGCTATGTGGGATAAACAAGATATTTGTTAGAGTGTGCTCAGCTGTTGTAGGCTGCTGTAAAACCAAGTCTCTATCAGGGTAAATGGTTCCAGATGGCTACAAAGATGATAGCTGCTTTCTAGCCGCTTTCTGCTTAAAGTTGGCTCCCTACAATATTATATCTTCAGGAATTCAGGGACTTAGGCATCAGGGTTTAAACTTGAAGTTCAGTGGTTCTCAGTCTTCATAATGCTACAGCTTTTTAATACAGTACCTCAAGCTGTGGTGACACACAATCATGACATAGTTTTGTTGCTACTCCATAACTCTAATTTTGTTACTGGTGTGAGTCATAAATATGAGTATCTGATATTTTCAGTGTCTTAGGTGGCCACTGTTAAAGGAACATCAGATTCCAAAAGGGGTCACTATCCAAGTGTTGATAACTGCTGTTACAGATGAATATTTCCTAGTCTTTTGGAGTCAAGTTTTGCTAATTTTCTGTTTCCTATGTCCATCTTGACATCAAGATGTGTAGACCTTTCTGACTCTTTCTCTCTGATACTTTGTCTTTGCCTCTGTCTTTGTCTTTTTCTGTCTTTCTCTGTTCCCCATCTATCTCTGTCTCTCTCTCTCTCTGTGTATGTTTGTGTTTAACTAAAGCCAATCTTTACATCCAGCATCTGAACCTTGTAGCCCTTTCATTGGTAAGCCTGTTTTCCTCTGAAGGTTCCTTTGGCTTACAGATCCAAATCAAGAATTACCAGGGTAAGTTCAAAGGGAAGAATCTCCAGACTACTCCAGAAAGATTCAGAGATACTTGGAAACTCTAGAACTGTTTCTGAATAATCACATTCTCCTGGTGACTTAGCTGTTGTTGCCTCTGCCAATGTAGATTCCATGGTTCCCAGCATATCTTGCTCATAGCAACTCTCCCTGTTTCCATTAAGAAGATCATACATTCAGAGAGATCCAAAGAACATGGCCTAAGAAGATACAATAAGACTGGTTACAAATACTCATATCATAGCTAGACCTGGCAATGCAGGAGAAAACGTGGTCTCAAAGCAGACAAAAGAGTCAAAATAAGTCTTCTCCCACTCTTAGGATTCCCCCAAAGAACTCAAAGCTACAGACCATATATGTAGGGACTTAGGTCAGACCCATACATACTGCCTATCCTCCTTCCCCTTCTCCACTCACAGTTTTCCCCATGGGAATACCCCCACTCTAACACATCAAGTCTCTGTAGGGTTAGGTGCATCCTCTCCCACTGAGGCAAGACAAGGCAGCCTAGATAAGGAAGTGGCTTCAGAGACAGCCAATAGCTTCCTCTCTAGTTACTGGGGGACCAAAGGAAGACTGAGGTACACATCTGCTACATATATTCTAAGTTCATCTCATCTATGCTCTTTGGTTGGTCACTGAGTCTTTGAGAGCCCCCAAGAGGGCTGGTCCCCAGGTTTTGCCCACTCTCCTCCAGTATCCTTTGTGCTGATTTTATAGGTGTATGCAAATGAGTGTGTTATTATCAACTTCTTTTCATAACTAATGTGCACTTTAATTTTTCTTTAAATAAAAGTGATTTTTAGTACAGTTTGATTTTATCTTTTTTTTTTTTGAGACAGTTTTTTTTTTCTGTAACAGCCCTGGTAGTCCTTTAACTTGTTCTGTATCAAGGCTGGTCTGGAACTCACAGAGATCTGCTTGGTTTGGTGTTCCATGTGTTGGGCTAAAGGCATGTACCATCATACTTAGTATGAATAAAATTTAATGTGATTTATTCTACTACCTCCCATTTCAAAACATGAAAACTCTAAGCATTCTGGGACTAAGGCTAAATTTAACTGAAGATTACTTATTGTGTGGCTAGAGAGATGGCTCAGTGAGTCAAATCAATAGTTGCTTTACCAGGAAAGTCTGGTTTAGTTTCACTAGGTGGCTCACAACCATCTATTTGGAATTCTATTCCTTTGGCATAGAGTCCTTCTGGCTCTAGGGCCCCAGGCATGCTTATGTTGTGTAAACACTCACCACATTCACAACAAAAGAAAAGATTGCTTGTTGATCTTGAATCCTGGAATTTGGTTCCTAATTGGTCTGGAACCCCATATATGCCTGTAACTCCAGATACCAGTGCTCTGAATCCCTTTTCTAGGGTCAGGGCATCCACACACATGAGACACACACACTCATAGAAAACTGAAAAAAATTAAAATGAACTTGTAAAAATGAAATAAGCTGGGTATGGTAGAGCTCACCTTTAATGCCATGAATTATGACTGAAGCACACTAATATCCAGGGCAGCCTGGTCTTTATTTTCAAAGCCTGTTTAAAAAGTTAATCCAGCTGTGGTGGCACATGCCTTTATCCCCAGCACTTGGGATGCAGAGGCAAGATTATCTATGTGAGTTTGACACTGTTCCAGAATAGCCAGTGATATGAAGAGTGACTATGTCAGACAAAGTAAATATTTGTTAGGTAGTATTGAATCAGATTTTAGGTAAACAAAAAGTGTAAATTATTTTCTGAGAGAAATTTTTACAATTTACTCTTGACAAAACAACTAGTACAGTGACAGTTGTTTTGTTTCTATTTCCAAATACTTATTCAGTTTATTTGTAATTTCTTAACTCTTTCTATGTAGTTCTGAATCTCCTGGAAGTGGTTATGTAAAACAGATTGCCTTCTACAAAAAGCAGCCATCTACTGCCTTCTTCTACCCTCTGGCTCCCAAGAAATGAGATTAAAGGCCTGTGTTACTATGCCGAGCCTTATTTTATTGGTACATCTCAATCTATGTATGAACATGCCTGGTGCTTGGTAGGCTAGAGGAGTATAGGATCCTATAGGACTGGATTACAGGCAGTGGTGAGCCAATTTCTGTGTGCTTGGGACTGAAGTCAGTTCTTCAGCAAGAGCAGCAAGTGATGCTTAATAATTTTCATGGGGTCATAATAGTATTAAATCACGTATGAGAGTCCTTGACATTTCCTCTAGATGTGCAATTTTCATATAACTAAAATGTTACTTTGTGTTGCTTTTTGATGGGATGGTGCATTCAAGCCACATGGGACACACTACCATGGGAAACTCCATGTCCACATGTCAGGAGCCATAATGCGACAAGCTAATAACTAGTAGGTAATCATGCTGAGATGGTCTGCTTTGGATTATTATACAATCTGCGACAGGTTCACTCTTATTAAGCGAGGCTGTAAGGGATTCATTTTAGGAATGATTCCTGTTATTAATATTCTTTTCCTGTTATATATTAACATATAGAAATCACTAAGTATTGCTCCCCTTCCGCCCCTCTCCCGGATCTGAGGCCTGGTGCAGACCTGCACTCAGTCCGCTCCTGTGTGGACACCGGACTCCTCCCGAGACAACCTAGAGGGTACACTGAACCCAGAGTGATAGAGGGTTCATTGAACCCAGAGCGGCAGAGATACCATGAAACCCAGAGTGACAGAGGAACAATTGAACTCAGAGCGACAGACAACATATCCAAAGACATCCTAGAGGAACCACTGCACTCAGAGAAGTGGACTCCTTATCCTGAGACACCCTAGAGGAGACACTGCACTCAGAGCAGTGGGCACCTGATCCTGAGACATCCTAGAGGAGGCACTGCACCCTGAACAGCAGACACCTAGCTGGTCTGCTACCTTGGAGACACCATATCCTGAGGCATCCTAGAGGTACCACTGTACTCAGAGCAACTGGAGAAGATCACAGAGATGTCTGGATCCCGAGGAGATCAGACACAAGCAAGATAACTGGAAAGGCAGGCTTCAGTCAGAGACAGGTAGAACTAGAGTTAACCAGATGGCTAAAGGCAAGCCCAAGAATGTAAGCAACAGAATCCAAAGTTACATGGCATCATCAGAACCCAGGTCTCCCATCATAGCAAGCCCTGAACACCCCATCACACCGGAAAAGCAGGATTCAGAATTAAAATCACTTTTCATGATGATGATAGAGGACTTTAAGAAGGACATAAATAATACTCTCAATGATTTTAAGGAGAACACTGGTAGACAGATAGAAGCCCTTAAAGAAGAAACACAAAAATCCTTTAATGAATTGCAAGAAAACCCAACTAAACAGGTAAAGGAATTAAACAAAATCATCCAAGATCTAAAAATGGAAGTAGAAACAATAAAGAAATCACAAAGGGAGACTACCCTGGAGATAGAAAACCTAGGAAAAAGATCAGGAGTCATAGACACAAGTATCACCAACAGAATACAAGAGATAGAAGAGAGAATCTCATGTGCAGAAGATACCATGGAAAACATTGACACAACTGTCAAAGAAAATGCAAAATACAAAAAGCTACTAACCCAAAACATACAGGAAATCCAAGACACAATGAGAAGGCCAAACCTAAGGATAATAGGTATAGATAAGGGGGAAGACTCTCAACTTAAAGGACCAGTAAATATCTTCAACAAAATTATAGAGGAACACTTCCCTAACCTAAAGAAAGAGATGTCCATAAATATACAAGAAGTCTACAAAACTCCAAATAGTTTAGACCAGAAAAGAAATACCTCCCGCCACATAACAATCAAAACATCAAATGTACAAAACAAAGAAAAAATACTAAAAACAGTAAGGGAAAAAGGTAAAGTAACATATAAAGGCAGACTTATAAGAATTACATCAGACTTCTCACCAGAGACTATAAAAGCCAGAAGATCCTGGATGGTATCATACAGACCCTAAGAGAACACAAACCCAGACTACTATATTCAGCAAAACTCTCAATCAAATATGATAAAGAAACCAAAGAATTCCATGACAAAACCAAATTTACACAATATCTTACCACAAATCCAGCACTTCAAAGGATAATTGGAGGAAAACTCTAACACAAGGAGGGAAACTACAACCTAGAAAAAGCAAGAAAGTAGTCTTCCAACAACCCTAAAAGAAGGTAGCTATACAAACATAACTCCACTGCCAATAACAAAAATAACAGGAAACAACATTTATTTTTCCTTAATATCTCTTAATATCAATGGACTCAATTCTCCAATAAAAAGACATAGACTATCAGACTGGATACATAAACAGGACCCAACATTTTGCTGCATACAGGAAACGCACCTTTGTGAAAAAGACAGACACTACCTCAGAGTGAAAGGTTGGAAAACAATCTTCCAAGCAAATGGTCCCAAGAAACAAGCTGGAGTAGCAATTCTAATATCAAACAAAATCGTTTTTCAACCAAAAGTAATGAAAAAAGATAAAGAAGGACACTTCATATTCATCAAAGGAAAAATGTACCAAGAAGAACTCGAAATTCTGAATATCTATGCCCTCTAGGTTGTCTTGGGATCCAGTGTCCACACAGGAGCAGACCAGGCAGGGGTCTGCACCAGGCCTCAGATCCAGGAGAGGGGCAGAAAGGGAGTAATATTTTGCAGCTCTGGGTTCAGTGGACCTTCTAGGATGTCTCAGGATCTGGTGTCCACACAGGAGCAGACCAGGCGGAGGTTTGTGCTAGGCCTCAGATCTGGGAGATGTGAGGAAGGAGTGTGGTATTCCCCACAAATTACATTATTAAAAGAACATTTGTTTCTTCTTGTTTAAGGCAACCAACAGAAAATTCTGTCCCCCCAACATGACCGTATAGGAATCAAAATATTAATAAAACTTCTCAAGGGAAAGATTGGCACATTTTTTTACATGACATTTGAGACATAATTTAGTAGATTGAGTAAAAATTTCTTATGAAAAATTGCCTTTGGACAGATTATTAATTCATGCTATTAATATTCTTTCTGATAACTTCTGCCAGATGCCTAAACACAGAAAATAACTAAAGTATCATTGTCCATAGAAGCCTGTAGTATAAAGAGCACCACTGGCCCTTGCCAGCCTCTGAAGGCAGGGAACATACAGTATTTAGTAACTTCCATGTGAGTCTTCTGTGAACATTTATTCTCAGTGTATAAGCTACCACCAGACTGGATTTTTAAATATGAAGACATTTGTCTCCCACTAATGTCTTGATTGATTTGATATTTTTGAGTGAATGAAGCAACTTTAGATAAATTAACAGATACTCAGTTTCTGATAAGATTTATCTATCCAACCACCATTGAAGGAACTGGCAAGGATGGTGGCAATGATACCAACTACATCATCAAACTCAGAGAAGAGTGCTATTCCTGGGCCACATATTAAACATTTCCAGAGTGACTTCAAGCCAAGTGACATCAAGTGAATCAGGTTAGACACCTTTCCTAACTTGGTCTGGCAGACTGAATTTTTGCCACATCTTATCATGGCAGAGTTTAAGACTCTTATTCTGGAAATGAAGATTAGCAAAGGATTAGAAGGTAAGAATGGGAGTAGTGAGCATTTTCTGACAAGTTATTTGATAATTTAATCAATCTTGACCTATATATGGCGCAACAACTTGATAATGAAAACAAAACTGGTGATTGTGATTCCAACACATTGAAACGAGTGTTGTCTCTTTTAACACATGCATAAACAGTGAATGAAGAAGCATTTGTTACCCTATTTTTTTTAATAGTTATATTGCAGTTACTGGATATTCCTTACAATTCTTGCTATCTAAGCCATTAATCTGAATGAAAAATAAATCTGTTGATTATAGGAATTATCTTTCTTAATCAATATTATAATAACTAATAAAACACCAGCAAAACTGGTGATTAAAAAGAATATGATGTCTCTAAATACTAGATGAAGATGGTCCTGCTTCTTAAAGTTTGTGTGTGTCTGTGTGTGTGTATGTGTTTATTTCCATATGAACTTAGAATTTTTTTTTCAATTTCTGTGCAAGATTGTGTTGGAAGTTTGATTGGGACTGTATTGAATGTTTAGATGGCTTTTGATAGGATGGCCACATTCATTATATTAATCTTACCAATCCATTTATATAGGAGACCTCTCTGTCTTGTAGGGTCTGTTTCAATTTTTTTCGATGTATCTTAGAGTTTTCATTATATAAGTCTTTAATGTGTTAAGTTAAAGTTATCTGAAGAAAATTTTTGAGGCTATTGTGAAAATATGATTTCCCTATTTTTTTCTTAGTATTTTTGTCAGTTGTATATAGGAAAACTCCTGATTTTTATGTGTTAATATTTTATCTTGCTACTTTGCTGAAGGGGTTTAGTACCTGCAGAAAGAAGTTCCTGATGGAGTCTTTAGGGCCTTTTATTTATGTAACCATATTATCTTCAACTAAAAATACCTTTATCACTTTATTATTTGATTTTCCTTGATCTCCTTCAAGTGTCTTACTGCTCTATCTAAGAATTCAAGTACTACATAGAATAGGGACAGAGAAGATATCCTTGTCCTGTTCCTGATTTTAGCAAAAATTAGTTTTCTGTACATTGTCCACTGATCTTCACTAAGTCACTCTACAACCATCACATTGTATAAACTATAATATAAAGGTTGACATAAATCTTCTTGGACTGGGTGTCTCCTTGAGGCTTAGAGTCCTACATGAGAGCAAAGATGAGACCTTTAAGTTAATCTTCACACAAACCAGACATTTGCTCTCATTTGATTCTTGCTAGGCCTTCCTCACACAATTTAGTCATTTTTGGTTTTCCTTGTTTTCTGAAGAATGGAGATTGAATCAGGATCCAGTTCATAATAAAAATAGAAAGAAGTGTTCCACTGAAATACATTTTCAGACTCTCCCCTCCCCTCTCCCGTTTTTTTTCAAAAGAAAAGTTCGGGTCACATATCTCTAGTTAAACTTAAAGTCATTCTGCTACCCAGGTTGTCATTGAACTTGCAGTTCTCTAGCAGATTCCCAAGAAGCTGGGATTACAGTTCTGTGGCCCCAGTTCAAATTTTCCTGTAGCCTTTGATACCGTCAAGAGTGTATGAATATTTATCTTTTTGAAATCCTCCAGACTCGTGGAGAGTTTTAGCCTGTTGTTAGTTGATGTTTCTTTTCTTTTTTCAAAGCAGGGACTTTTGTAGCCCAGGCAAGTTTGGTGCTACTGTATAGTCAATGCTCACCTTCCACTCCTCATTCTTCTTTATCCACATCAAAGGCAAAACAGGCTTCTTAAAACCACTTGGCCGGGCAGTGGTGGCACATGCCTTTAATCCCAGCACTTGGGAGGCAGAGGCAGGCGGATTTCTGAGGTCGAGGCCAGCCTGGTCTACAGAGTGAGTTCCAGGACAGCCAGGACTACACAGAGACATCCTGTCTTGAAAAACAAAAAACAAAAAACAAAAAACAAAAAAAAAAAAAAAAAAGAAAAGAAAAAAAAACTACTTGGCATGGAGAAGTATTAAATGAGCATTACTTTTGAAATGTTTCACAAATCTGGTAATGAATTATAAGGCCACCAGCCTGGGTTATATGTAAAGCCTCAATTTCTCTGGGATTCAGCTCCATGAGGGCAGGAACAATGTGCTCTTATATCCATTTCCCACAAAATCCTGTCACTTAGTAAGTGTTCTGTAAAAGAAATATTAAACCTTGCATGATCCTAGTTATCCACCCCTTAATGCTAGCACCCTAGTAAGGTGAGTCAAAGTAGTTCCTGTGAGTTTGAGGCCTGGCTGGTCCACACAGTACATTTTAGAACATGTTTGTCTACAGGAAGAGACCTTGAGTCAAAATCAAATGAGACAAAAGAAAAAAATTATGATTCAGTCAATAAAGCTAGGACTCTTTGGTGGGGCAGAAATCTAAGTGGCTCATATGTGTACATTTAAAGGATTTGAGGGCCTGAAGAGTCAGAAGAGCCAAGTAGTGAATTTTGTCAAGTGCTTTCTCAGCATCTTGTGAGATGATCATGTGGGTTTTTTTCTTTGAGTTTGTTTATGTATTGGATTACATGGATGGATTTCCATATATTGAACAATCCCTGCATCCCTACTTGATCATGATGGATGATTATTTTGATGTGTTCTTGGATTTGGTTTGCAAGAATTTTATTGAGTTTTTTGCATCTATATTCATAAGGGAAATTGGTCTGAAGTTCTCTTTGTTTGTTTGGACTTTGTGTGATTTAGGTATAAGCACAATCGTGGCTTTATAGAACAAAATGAGTAGTGTTCCTTCTCTTTCTATTTTGTGGTAGAGTTTGAAGAATATTGGTATTAGGTCTTCTTTGAAGGCCTGATAGCATTCTGCACTAAAACCATCTTGTGAGTTTTAAGTATATCTCAGTTGACATACAATTTTGACACACACACACACACACACACACACACACACACACACACACACACATATATGTCTATGTCTACTTATATAATGTATATGTATATAATGCATATGTATATGATGTGTGTATGTATATATGTCTATATACATACATATAGACATATATATGTTTATATGTATACATACATGTATGTACATATATATGTCATTATTTATACATTATATAGTTTTTACATATGCATATATATGAATACATTGATACAAATTGCTTATTCTGTATGTTACGTGTTTGTATATTTTCATGACTGACCATATATTGTTAACATAAAAACCCAAAGCAAATAAAGTACTCTCCTGCTCTTGAGCTTTTCCATTTCCCTGTACATATTTTCCAAGAACTGAGGCCTGGTGAAATTTCTCTCATCTACCCCGTATCATTTATAATTATTCTATCCTTGTTCAGCCCCTAATTAAGCATTCATATTGGGGAGACTTTATGTTTTTGCCTTCTATCATTCCTAGGAAACACAATTTTGTGGAATACTGCCTAGTTCTTTAGTCTTTTCAAATTTTCTGTAATTTTGTGAGTCTTAGATAACAAGGTATGTTGTAGAAGTATCCACTGGGACTGAGCTGCTTCACTATGGTTTATTTTTATTGGATGAAGTTTTCGACACTGACTTTTGGCAGTGGGAAAGAAGAATTTTCTATTTATAATTTAGTACTAAATTAGAGTTTATTAATATATTTATTAAAGTGGTATGTGCACATTCTACTCAAATATCCATGACTTCGCTACTGCCACAACTGTCAAAAATAATTTCCCCTTTGTAGGATAAGTCTTAAGTCTCGTTAAAGAGCTATTGATTATCTCAAAGGTATAGGAGTTTCTATTGCATGTTTAATGTGATTGTGCCATGCTGGTCATTGTTGTGGTTTATAGGCATCATAGCTGGTAGGACTATCTGCTGCTTCGAGAAAGGTAAGGAAAATGGGACAAGAAATTAGTCAACCTGAATTCAACTCTCTGTTTTGGTTTGGTTGTTTGCTGCTCATATGTGTTAATTTTCTGCTTTTGTTCTTGAATGCTGTTTTTTATGTTCAAAATAAAAAGAAGCATAAATTAGAATCCAAAATACAATCAAAGGTTGATGACAATTTGTCAGAGCCAGATTGTGCCGACCTAGAGGAAGAGGTGGTTAAATATTATGACCCTGAAAGTCCCTCTCCCAGTGCACCTCTGCTTCCAGAGGCTCTCGCTGTGGTGACAGTGGTTGTATATCCCAGAAAGGAGTTACAGGACAAAATTTCTACCCTTAAAGAACTAATAGAGTTAGAAAAAGAGTATCAGGACTTAAGTAATCAGCTATAAAAGTTAAGGACAGGGAAGAGGTCTCAAGAGACTAACTGCGAAAATCCTCCAACTCCTTGCATTCCTCAACCTGGAGTCCAAAGGCAGCCCCTATTCTCTAGCTTTAGTTCAGCTGCAGATCAGCCAGAAGAGAGAGAGGCTGAGGCTTTTCCTGTATCAGAGACCAGAGATGCTCAAGGGGTTGCTTGGAGATATCACACAGGGTTTAATTTTCAAATTATTAAAGAATTAAAAAATGCAGTATCTCAATACGGTGCCACTGCTCGCTCTACTCTACAGTGGAAAGGAGGGCAGACGCATTGTTCTGGATTATGTCTGAAATGTTAGATGGCTAAGTACTAAAAGCACCCACATTACATCTTAGCAATCAGAGCACTTGCTTCACTAGATTTTGCCAACTGCAAATCATGTTGGACTGAGCTAATCTGTTCTTCTTTCTGAGACTATTAAGGTAAATACTTAACAATAAAACCTCCTAATAAAGGCAAAAATAAAAAAAAATTTAAAAACAAAATAAATGAATAAATAAATAAACCTTTGGAAATTAAAACAAAAACTAGTGTCAGTTTACCAGCTGCTTTGTTATAGAAATGTTCTAAAATTTCTTTTCAGAAAATGAGCTATAATTTTGTTTACCCAAAATGTGATTTAGTAATAACTAATGAATTTGTACTTTCTTTTGAAAGAGTACTCTTTTTATAGCATTGGGCATTCTAGAATGTACTCTGTAAAGCAGAATGGACTTAAACTCACATAGATCCTCTTTACTATGCCTCCCAAGTGCTAGGAATAAAGGCATGTGCCTCCATACTTGGTTTAATTTTTTAAAAGTAAAGGTTTGAAAATAAAGACCAGGCTGATGTGCAGATTAGCATGTTTCAGTCACAAATCCTGACACTAAAGGTGTGCACTACCACACCCACAGCATAATTTATTTTTCTTACAAGTTTATTTTTATGATGACTTGTTTGTGTTTTTGTGTCTGCCTCATGTGCAGGGGTGTCCCTAGACTACAAAAGTGTTTCAGAAACTCAAAAACTGGAATTATAAGCACTCATGAGTTTCCAGACCAATGTGCTTGGAACCAAATTACAGGCTTGAAGATCAACAAGCAACCTTTTCTTTGGTTGTGAATGTGTAAGTACAACATGGGCATACCTCGAGCCCTAAAGCAAAAGGACTCAGATCCCAAGGGGCAGGAATTACAAAAGTATAATGGTGAGGTACCTCCTGAAAATATGGAACTGGCCTATGTCTTTTGGTAAACCATCTGATGATTGATTCACTGATCAATAGGTAATCTGTAACTGGCCATCTCTAGGTCCTAAATTTTTAAATTTTTGATGTTTTGTACAGGTAAGTAGCAAAAAAGACATTGTATTTTGCTCATGATGGGTGTGGTGGCCCACACTCTTAATCCCAGTACTTTCAAGAAGAAACAGGTAGATCTCTGAGTTCAAGGACAGCTAGTCTACAAAGCAAGTTCTAGGGCAGCCAGTGCTGTTTCACAGAGAAAACATGTCTTTATAAAAGAACAAACAAATTTTTCTAAAACAAACCTTTTACTTAAAGAAAAACAAATAAATGAAGCATTAGTTATAAACAAATTTCATAGTAACACAGGCATTTGACATACAGCAGTAATTTCAACAGTCAGAAAGCCAGAGGCGTATAGCAAGAACCTGTGGACCAACATGGTGTACTTATGAAATCACTAGGTCAATATAGGGATATATTTATATAATTATTTTATACATATCAAATTTTAACCCAACTTTGTATGTGTATACACACACACACACACACACACACACACACATATGTATGTATGTATATATGTGTGTGTGTGTGTGTGTGTGTGTGTATCCTGAATCCAAGCTTAGGGAATGAAGAGAGGATGTGTGTGACAGACAATCCAGAGACAGGAAAGTTCAGCAGAATGTTATGATTAAACTGGGAGAACTGATATTGCCTCCACAGAGTCCACATTGAGATATTGCATAAACCAGGGTCTACCAATGTAGAAAAGAGTGTGTAGTTCACCCATGAGTGCAAATATATCCCAATTTCACAACTGGTCCTAGCTACACAAAGCAGCGTAGAAGCACTGGGAATAGTGGATTCTATAACTATGCAGGAGGTTGATGAGAAAATGGCTATACTGCCTGGTGGATATGAGGACAAGTGTGAGTCAGACCTTGAATATGGTACTCTGGCATGCAAATCTTTTGCAAAAGAATTTCACATAGATCCTGGCTCAGGTACATAGAGTTATCCAAAATTTCTTGTAAGCACTAGACTTTGTTCTGTGATGTACATTCAGTGTTTACTGTATTGAAGTCTAGGTTCATTTGAAAAATCTATGGAGATACAGTCTGAGTGAATCAGAGTACCTGGGGGAAGCAGGGACCAGCAGGGCTCCCTTGGGGACCTAAAGACTTCTCAAGACCTGCTTTCATTTTGTAGCTTCCCGACACTTGGTGATTTGGAAACTGCTAGGATATGGATGTATCTCAAAACTCTTTAGAACTGGTGCTCCTTGGCACACTAGAGATCTGGATACCTTGGAGGTCCTAGATGCATTTGTAGCCTTGATTCCAATGGAGCTCCTGGTGGTACTTTGTAATCTAAAATCTTTGCAGAATCTTGAGGCATCTGTAACACTGGGAGAAATTTGAGATATTGGGCAGGCATTTTGGGACCTACATCACTTGGGTGGACTGGATCTATTTGAAGAGATCCATGAAATGTTAGACATGGAAGCATACTGGGTTGTAATACTAGTAGAGTATTTTTTCTGTACTGAAGAACCTGGGAGGAGGGAATTTTATAGTAGACATTTCACAGATCCATCAAGTCTGCCTTGCATTTCCTGTGTAGAAAGGAAAACCAAAGAACTTCCCCTTTAATTTTCCTCTGCTGCTCTGTCTTTTGTGGCTCTATGCTCCAGCCAGCCAGTACAACCAATTGGAAAACCGCAACTGGTGGAGTAGTGAGAATGATTATAGGAAAGGCAGAAAGAAGGTGCAAGAGACAGAGATGGGAGGGCTACTAGTTCATACCATGCCAGTGAGCAAGTATATTGTCTCAGTGTCTTTTAAAGACAAGCAACACAAAGCATGACCAATTCCAGGAAGATAAAAAATGACCACAAATGTTTACATGGTGAGTTTATAATATACAGTATCTCTGTTTGACTAAGGTCATCGTCAGGCTAGGACAGTCGCTAAAGGATGTATGCATAAGCAGAGAAACTTGGCAGGGTATAACATATGTCTTAATTAAAAACAAAGACAGATGTTAGCAGACTCATTCATTATTAATCACAACCAAGAAATCCGGTGAAGTTAATTCTGGAAGTGTTCCCACATCTCTAAGTGTTCCTAATTTAGGAATAAACATTAAATCATCTCCTGTGTTAATACAAGATTATCAGCCAACAGAGTTTGGCAGTGGCAATGATTCATGCTCAGCGTTCACATGTCCTAGGCCCTCTCACCTTCCTCTGTCTTCTCTTTCCCCAGTGAAGAAATGAATGAGCACCCCTGCAGTCAAGAACAAGGTACCCCAATCCCACCCCTAGCAACTACACAAGAGCCATTGTGGCCAGAGTGGATACCATCTCACCATGTTGCCTAAATTTATACTGGTGGTTGAAGCTCCTCCAAGGATCATGCTCTCAATGTCTTCTCCATCCTCTTAGATCCTTCATCTTTATGCTCTCTGTGCAGCATACTTACAGTTCATCTTGACAAAATGTAAGTGCTTTATTTTAATCAGTGATTGACGACAAATGGCCCAGCTCATTGTTGATGGTGCCACCACTAAAAGGGTGGATTTGAGATCTTTAAGTAATAAACTTGGGCCAGTCTGGTCAAATAACAACATCTAACAACCACTAGTCATTAAATCTCTCAAAATTAATGGTCTCAATTTACCAATAAAAAGACACATACTAACAAACTGAATACATGAACAGAATTTGTCGTTCTGCTGCATACAAGAAACTTACCTTAGTAGAAAGGTAGACACTACCTCAGAGTAAAAGAAAGGATAAAGGTATTCCAAGCAAATGAACATAAGAAATAACCTGGAGTAGCCATTCTAAAATATCTGATAAAATAAAATTTTAACCAAATGTAATAAAAGGAGATAGGGAAGTTACATCACGCTCATCAAAGGAAAAATTCAGCAAGGTGATATCTTAATTCTGAAAGCTCAAATCACTCACTGAACCTCACACAATAATAGTGAGGGATTCCAATTCTCATCCCACTCTCACCAATGGACAGATCATTGAAACAAAAACTAAACAGAGAAACAATGAAACTAAGAGATGTTATGAATCAAATGGATCTATCAGATGTCCACAGAACTCTTTACCCAAAATCAAAAGAATATATGTACTTCTCAGCATCTCACTAAATCTTTTCTAAAATTGACCATATAATCAGGCACAAAACAAGTCTCATCAGATACAAAGAGACTGAAATAACACTTTCTATCTTATCAAATCACCATGGATTAAGTCTGGACTTCAACAACAATGGAAACAACAGAAACTGAATAACTCTCTACTCAATGATCACTTGGTCATGGAAGAAATAAAGAAAGTAAAGGCTTTCTAGAATTTAATGAAAATAGAGGCACAACATACACACACTTAAAGGACACAATGAAAGCAGTGCTAAGAAAAAAAGTCATCGTACTAAGTACCTTCATAAAGAAATTGGACCGATCTTATTCTAGCAACTTAACGGTATGCCTTAACTCTATAGAACAAAAGGATGCAAACACACCCAAGAGGAGTAGATGACAGGAAATAGTCAAATGTGAGAGCTGAAATTAGAAATAAAGAGAACAAGACTATCAACAAACCAAGAGGTGGTTCTTTGAGAAAATCAACAAGCTAGACAAAACTCTTTGCCAAATTAACTAAAAGATACAGAGCCATTATCCAAATTAACAAAGTCAGAAATGAAAAGGGAGAGATAGCAACAGAAACTGAGGAAATTGGAAAAAAATCAGATCCTATGACAAATTCCAAGTATCATTAGGTCTTACTTCAAAAGCTTATATTCCACAAAACTGGAAAATCTAAATGAAATAGATAATTTTGTACACTGATACCACTTGAGAAAATTAAATCAAGGTCAGATAAACTATCTAAATAGTCCTATAACACTTAAGGAAATAAAAGAATTTGTTAAAGTTCTTCCAACCAAGTTTGGTTATGGAAACAAACTACATGTCCCTCAACAGAACTATGGATAAAAAGAATGTGGATCATTTACACAATTTAATGCTACTTATCTATTAAAAACAAGTACATCATGAAATCTGCAGGTAAATGAATGGAACTTGAAAATATCTGAGTTAGGTAACCCAGACCCAAAAGGATATGCATGGTATGTACTCAATTATAAGTGTATATTAGCCATAAAGTACAGGATACAAATGCTAAAATCCACAGACCAAAAGTGCTAAAAACCAAGGAGGTCTTGAATTCTACTCAGAAGGGGAAATAAGATAGTCATCCTTGGTGGATGGAGGGACCAAAGTAGTTGGGAGAGGATATAAATGAGGAATTAAATGAGGGAGTTTATAAGGAAGGGAATGATGTGGGGTTGAGTAACTCAGGTGTAGAGAGAACTGGGAAGACAGGGCCACTGACTGAAGGGAAATTGGCAGGGTTCAGAGGGCATTTTTATAAAGTTCCAGAGACATCAGAGGGGGAGAAGCTCCAGGGGGGATATGAGGGTGACTTTACCTAGGACTTTTAAAGGTGTGTGTGTGTGTGTGGGGATAAAGAGCCTGAAGTGGCCATCTCCTGTATTCAGACAGGACTTCCTGTCGAGGGATAAGGTAAACATTCCACCCACAAAACCTTTGACACAAAATTTATTTTGCCTACAAGAAGCACAGAGACAAAGATGGAGCAGAGACTGGTAGAATGTCCAAATAATAACTGGCCTAACTTGAGATCCATCCCAAGGGCAGAAATGAATTTCTGATTCTATTAATGATACTTTGTTATGCTTGCATACAGAAGCCATATATAATTGTTCTCTGAAAAGATCCACCAAGCACCTGACCAAAACAGATGCAGACACCCACAGCCAACATTAGATGGAACTTGGAATTTCTTCCAGGAAAGTTGAGGAAATGATTGAGGAACCCAGAAGGAATAGGGTCTCCATAAGAAGACCAAGAGACTCAATAAACCTGGACCCTTAAGGACTCCCAGAGACTAAACTAACAACAAAGAGCATACTAAGGCTAGATCAAGCCCTACCCAGCCCATACATATGTAGCAAGTGTGCAGCTTGGTCCTCTAACAACTGAATCTGGGGCTTACACTAACTCTGTTGCTTGACTGTGAATCTACTTCCCCTCACTGGTCTGCCTTGTCTGGCCTCAATGGGAGAGGATATGCCTAGTTCTGTAGTCACCTCCAGTGCTAGATTCAGTTGGTACCAAGGAGGGACCTCCTCATTTTCAGAACTGAAGAGAGGATAGGAGAGGATTCATGTGGAAGGGACCTGGAAAAAGGAGGTACTGTGATCAGGATATAAAGTGAATAAATAAATTCATTCATTAATGGAGAAAAGGGACCTCATTGAACTGAAAAAAAAAAGAAAAATTCTATCTGAATATATTAATCACCAAATATTACTTTAAATAGTATTTTTTCATTCATCCACTTTCTTATTTATATTTTGTACAATACTGAATTCAGGGCTAAAGGAAAAAAAGAGACAGAGAGAGAGAGAGAGAGAGAGAGAGAGAGAGAGAGAGATGAGTGGAAGGACAAGACCATGATTTTATGAGCTTTGACATCAAAATGAGATGTTCAATGAAAGAGAACTACAGAAGAAGTTGGAAAGAGTAATAGGGCAGCTTCACAACTTCCCACCAAAGAATTTGACAACTTTTCAGAGGAAAATGAGTGGAGAAATATCACTAGGAAACTAGCAATAGTTGAAATGAGAAGATATTTCCCAAGTATGGACCTGAATAGTTTCATGAATGAAGACATAGCAGTGAGCATAGTAGAGAATAGGTGATGGAAGACTAATAGATTACCAATGAATGGATGGTAGATAGATAGATAGATAGATAGATAGACAGACAGACAGACAGACAGACAGATAGATAGATAGATACTGATTCTTAAATAATTGTGTTTATCAAAATGCTCCTTCAGTTTTTTCTCTAATGCTTCCATTGTGAGCCCCATGAGCAGTTCAATGGTTAGTTATGAGCATCCACCTATGTATATGTCAGGCTCTGGCAGACCTCTAGGAGACAACTATATCAAACTCCTGTCAGCATGTACTTGCTGGAATCCACATCAGCTTCTACATTTGGTGACTGTGCATGAGATAGTTACCCAGGTGGAACAGTCTCCAGATAACCAGTCCTTCAGTTTTTGTCCCACACTTTGTCTCTATATTTGTTCCCATGAGTATTTTGTTACTCCTTTAAAGAAGGACTGAAGCACCCACACTTTGGTCTTCCTTCTTCATGAGCTTCATGTGGTCTATCAATTGTATCTGGGGTATTGTGTGCATTTGGGTTAATTTTCAATCATCAGTGAGTGCATACCATGTTTGTTCTTTTGTGATTGGGTTACCTCACTCAGGATAATATTTTCTAGTTCCATCTATTTGCCTAATAATTTCTCAAATTTATTGTTTTTAATAGCTAAGTAATACTCCATTGTGTAAAAGTACCACATTCATTCCTCTGTTGAAGGACATCTGGGTTCATTCCTAATTCTGACTATTATAAATAAGGCTGCTATGAACATACTGGAGCACATGTTCTTGTTATATGTTAGAGCATCTTCTGGGTATATGCCCAGGAGTGGTATAGCTAGGTCCTCAGGTAGTGCTATGTCCGATTTTTGGAGGAATTGCCAGACTGATTTCCAGAGTGGTTGTACCAGCTTGCAATCCCACCAACAATGCAGGAGTGTTCCTCTTTCTCCACATTCTCAGCAGCATCTACTGTCACCTGAGTTTTTGATCTTAGCCATTTTGACTGGTCTGAGGTAGAATCTCAGGGTTGTTTTGGTTTGCATTTTTCTGATGACTAAGGATGTTGAACATTTCTTTAGACGCTTCTCAGGCATTAGAATTTTCTCAGTTGAGAATTCTTTGTTTACCTCTGTACCCCATGAGATTCTCTCTTCTATATATTGTATTCTGTTGGTGATACTTGCATCTGTGACTCCTGATCTTTTCCCTAGGTTTTCTACCTCCAGGGTATTCTCCCTTTGAGATTTCCTTATTGTTTCTAATTCCACTTTTAGATCCTGGATGGTTTTGTTTAATTCCTTCACCTGATTGGTTGTGTTTTCTTGCAGTTCTTTAAGGGATTTTTATGTTTCCTTTTTAAGGACTTCTACCTGTTTACCTGTGTTCTCCTTAAATTCGTTGAGAGTGTTATTTATGTCCTTCTTAAAGTCCTCTATCATCATCATGAGAAGTGATTTTAATTCTGAAACCTGCTTTTCCAGTGTGATGGTGTGTTTACAGCTTGCTATGATATGGGAACTGGGCTCTGATGATGCCATATAACTTTGGATTCTGTTGTTGTGCTTGTCTTTCACCATCTGGTTATCTCTAGTGCTACCTGCACTCACTGTCTCTGACTGGAGCCTGCCTTTCCAGTTACCTTGCTTGTGTCAGAACTCCTCAGGGTACAAATGTCTCTGTGATTTTGTAATCCTGAGCTCCAGCTGCTCTGAGCACAGTGGCTCCTCTAGGATGTCTCAGGATATGGTATCTCCATGGTAGCAGACCACCTAGGTATCTGCTGCTCTGGGTGCAGTGTCTCCTCTAAGATGTCTCAGGATAAGGTGTCTTCATGAGAGTAGACCAGGTAGTTATCCACTGCTCTGAGTGTAGTGGCTCCTGTAGGATGTCTCAGGATATGGTGTCCACTGCTCTGAGTTCAATTGCTCCTCTAGGATGTCTCGAGATATAGTTTTTTCACAGGAGCAGACCAGCTAGGTGTCTACCCTAGCAACAAGGACCAGGCAAGCTGCAGAAGGGGAGTGGTATTCCACAGGGGCAGGGTTTGGGTGCCTGATGGGTCCTGAGAGAACCCTACTCCTTGTTGTAGCTCTGGGCTGTAGTGCAGTTGGCAACTGTATGTACCTGCTGCTCTGAGTACAGTTGCCTCTCTAGGATGTCTCAGGATATGGTGTCTTCATGGGAGCAGACCAGCTGGGTCTCTTGAACACCAGAGCACTTACAACTTTGAAAAGCAAAACTCAATAGTAAACAATCCACTATGTTTCAAATCCATACCAAGAGCATAACTTTCACTTTACAAAGTTTGGCTATCAATTCTGATATATGAGGTGCATGACAGTGCAGCTTTTAATACCTAATTAAAGAGACATTGTTTTAATTCTTATCCTTTATAAGTCTAGTTTCTAGGACCTTTAGAGACCTGTTTTCCCAGTTTGGTTCATGCCACATGTTGTTATCTGAATGACTCTTACCCTGCGTTACCAGTTGTAAACCAAATTTCTTTTACCAACTTTGCAAATTTTTAATCATATTTATAGGTCAATAATCTATAACCAAGACATGCACAACATATTTATACTTTTAAAACCAGTCAGAAAGAAAAATGAAGTAGATACACATCTTATATATTTAGATTAAATATATTTTTTTAACTTTTTTAGCTGTAATTTCAAGAGAAAAGCACCTTGTCACTTGCTGAACCCAATAAACACTGTCACAGAAATTTTTCTAGGAAAAACAACTATCAGCTTCCTTATTATAGAAGCCAAACGCTGCTGGCCCTTTTAAGAGCAGCTTATGCAGACAATCAGCTCCTGGAAAGGCTTCTCCTGCTCAGCTTGACTCCTAGCTATGGTGTAGGGTAACTTATCAGTTTCTGCTCTGCACATTAAAACTGCCTTTTAAACAACTTAAATTAAACTAAGGGATGGATAGCTAGCAGATAAAATTTTAACCAGTTTTTCTTTTGAACATGAAACAGAACAACAATCATTAAAACACTGAAACAAAAACAGAAAATTGACCACACATGGACAGATTGGCATGCCAAAACCAGACAATAGACAGAACTAAGGATTTCTCTAGTAGAAGACAGAGAGGAAGCAAGACTGTTCCCAATTTCCTCCTGTTCCTAGGAGAGCTCTGAAGTAACTTCTCTTTTGCTAACATGTCCCAGACAGAGGACAACAGCTTTTCTGAAACCCTTCAGCTCTCTCATATTCAAGGTCTAACTATTCATCTCCTTCTTCTTCTGGGAATTCTGCCAGAGAAGGGAGAGGAAGCACAGTGGCAGCTACTGATAGTTGCTCCCTTATCATCATAATTATCTAGAAAAATTAAATCTATGTCTTCTTTAGGAGAATCAGTCCTTTCTTTTGTTTTTTCTCTCCTTTTCTTTCCTTTCACTGTCTTTAAAATTTTTTCACCCCCTTCAACGACCACCGCTATTGACAGACACTTTGTTGAGATCATTTTATTTCTCAAGTTCCAATATAAAAAGGCAGTAACTGGGACCCTTTCAGGCCCAAATGTTCTGTAAAAAATTTTTATGTGTATCTCCAACTCTATGCAATTTTTTCCCATCAGTAGTTCTTTCTTGAGGACACCAAGGACATAACTCTTTAATAAAATCAAAAAATGCCAACAAATGATGAATTTCCACCTTTACTCCTCAGAGTCTTTAAAGCCTTTCTCATCTGTTCCACATATAATTCATGCTGTTATATTTATTAATAATTATTAATAATTATTTCTCGCCCCATTTTCGTTACTCTGACTTAAGGTTCTCTAAGTGGCAGATTCGCCTGGTGATCACTTTTGTTTCCCTTTTGAATTTTCAGTTGACCCTTCTTCCAGTAATGACCCTCACTGGGTCTCTCTTTCTCTCTGCCACACATTGGGCACCAGGTGACCTGGCCCGTAGGTAATCAATGTGTTCTGCAAGAGAGACAATGGGAATGGAGGGGCAAGGGATGTGAAGAATGGAGACAAGACCAAGTTTTCTGATCAAGACTCTTTTATTGAAAAAAATTTTGGAAACATAAGCACTAGCAGGGGAATGCAGCTGAAGACACTTTACCACCAGTGCCTTGCAGCTGGGGCCACTAAACAAGAAGACCAGGATATGTCTGAGAAAAACACTATCAGAGTGTGCTCAGCTGTTGTAGGCTGCTTGCAAAAATATGATGATAGACAAGTCTCTTATCAGGTTGTAAAAGTATCAACTTGTAAATATATGGTTCAAGATGGCTACAAAGATGATAGCCCCTTTTTTCTAGAAGTTGGCTCCCAACCGTGTTCAGACTATCAGTCTCCAAATGTAACCCATACAATTAGGTAGTTGGAGACAGGCATGTCCCGATCTTCTGGATCAACAGTTCTTAAATGACATGCAGGGGTGAGAAAAGCTCAGTGAAGTCACGCAGTGGCATTTGGTCTAAGACAGCATCCATGTAACTGAGATGTTCAAGGAAGAGCTGGTCTTGTATGGCAGTCTGGCCTTGTACATCTTCTGTGACTCTAAGTGTGTTGAGAAATGCAGTCTCTCCTGGATACTCAGCAGCCAAAGTGGTGCTGGAATGTGGAGTTTGAGCTATTGCTGGATCTTGGGCTCCAGTGGGTTGTCAAAAACACATGCCTGACCAAGGATGCTATCTCCTGTTGCTGGGTCTTGGTCAAGCTGTACAGACACTGAGGCATCACATAAGAGATTCTCATTGGTTTGAGCAATGGAAAAGGTTGATTCTGGGTCTGAGAACATACTTGGTTTGAGAGGAGGGGAGCTGATACACGATGTTCTCTCTCAAGAGGAAAATCTGGATTCTGAGTCTAGGGATGTACTTGATGGGCTGCATGGAGGAGACCTGAAAACAGACTGTCTCTCACACAAGGCATCCTCACAGGCAGAGTTTGGTAGAAAAACATTGGCTTTAGGGCTTGAAGATGTAGCACAGGAATCCTGGGCTTGCTTCCAAATTTGCACTGTGGCCTTCTCCCTCTTCTTCCTTGGCTTCTTAGAACTTGTATACTCTTGATAGATTTCACAGGCCCAATCAATACTGGTGAAGATGGCCATCTGGTCTAGGGAATTACTAAGGGACTGAATTCAGGAAGAGGGTTCACAACTGATGGTGTCTGACACATGGAGAAATTGGATTCTGTGTCTTGGGTAATATTTGAAAGTCTGAGTAGAGGAGGAAAGCTTGAGCCCGAGGGTATCTCACACATAGAAGCAGCACTGGCTGACACATCAGGAGGGGAAGGAACATTGGAAAGTCCAGACCTATCACTAGATAGGTGCCCTGGTTTCCTGGGAAATTCTGAACACTTCTGCTTCTGATGCTCCCCAATAACATGACTCTTTCTGAAATGCATCTCTTCCAAGGGCTGTTCAATAAAGGATAGGTAGGCTTCCTGGTAAGAGGAGATACTTGACAGAGGGGAACAGGTGGCATCCAAATGTCTCTGGCACAGAGAATCTGGGCTGGCAGCAAAATCAGGATCTTCACCACTACTGAGGTAAGTAGGCCTATTGGGATTTCCACTTCTAATTCTTTCAGGTAGTTTTTGACCCTTCATCTTTTGACGTTCTCTAGCTCATCTATTCTTGAACCAGATCTGAAGAAACAAAGGAAAGAGGAGCTTGTAAATGTTCAGTTGCACCCTCTGGGCCGCTTATATGTTGACATTGTGTGAAAAACCTGGACTTTGGTCTCTATCTGCCCTTGATCACAGAACTCTAGGGAACCTAAACACAAAAACCATAAAGGCAGGATGACCTGAACACAAAACCTAGATTAAGAAAGATTGAATTTGATGCTGGGAGTTGGTGGTGCATGCCTTTAATCCCAGCACTTGGGAGGCAGAGGCAGGTAGATTTCTGAGTTCGAGGCCAGCCTGGTCTACAGAGTGAGCTGCAGGACAGCCAGGGCTACACAGAGAAACCCTGTCTCAAATAACAAAAAAAAAAAAAAAAAAAAAAAGAAAGAAAGAAAGAAAGAAAGAAACAAAAAAGAAAAAGAAAGATTGAATTTGGAGTCATACATTTTGAGGATGGCCCTGATCACTAAGATTCACTTTCACTGTGGAATACCAGCATCCTTCTCCAGTACAACAGAATTCTGTATTGAGAGACTAATGGGGATATAAATCCAGCCTTGTATATACATTTGATACCCTTCTCCAGCATAGCACTGCGTTAAGGAACCCAAATCTATAGACAGACACCAAAACGCAAAAGTCAAGACATGTGTGTACAAGTGACTCATGGAAAAGTGGCTATCTGAGTAGCAGAGAGGAAAAGACAAGAGGGCCATACCTTTATTTGTTCCTTCGTTATGCCAAGCCTGTGAGCCAGTGACATGCATTGTTTCTTTTTCACATACTTGCAATTATCAAAATACTCCTGGAGGACTAGCTTTTGCTCTTTGGAGAGCATATTTCGTTTCTTACACTGTGTTGTTGCATCATTGGGAGAATCTTGTGACTCTGAAGACACTTGGAAATCCATGAGACCTGGTTGCATTGGTAAACCAGAGGCAGCTGGAGAACTCTGGAGGTCTGCACTCGCTGGACAGTTGGAGGATTTGTTACTTGAAAGAAAAGACTGTCCTCCCATGGTCTGTAGACTGAATGATAATTGGAAGCCTTGGAGAATTAGGGTTTGTTAGATTTCCTGGAAATTTGGTCCCTTTATGAAACCTTGTTGAACAGGAGAACTTAGAAAGAGAGAGAGAGAGAGAGAGAGAGAGAGAGAGAGAGAGAGAGAGAGAGAGA
>JADRCG010007965.1:34012-54674 GCA_019844195.1 Rhabdomys dilectus
AGAGAGAGAGAGAGAGAGAGAGAGAGAGAGAGAGAGAGAGAGAGAGATCAGAAAACTCCAAAGGGTTCTCTTTTTTACTCAGGCTTCCCCATCAATTCTTCCAGACTGAACAGCAAAGTGCTCTGGCCTCTGCCTTGGATGGTACACAAAAATATAGTAGCTGGACCCTCAATGTGGGGTCTTACCAGGCCTCCCCCTCTCTTTTATTAGCCCTGTATGCTTATGGCTCCCTGTGTTCATATCTATAAGGAAACTCTCCAACTGTTTCTGCCTTTTCTCAGGACCTTCAACCTTGCTGGAACACAACCTCCAAACACATCCATCGGCTGCAGAATGATACCAAATATTTTCATCCACTAGCTATCTATCTTCTCCATAAGAACAACCACAATGAACAGACCCCTCATACACAAAAGATATGTAGGACATCTACTTACCTGGCAAACAGTGGATTAGTGGATTGTTTTGTCTTGCTTCAGTTCCTCTCTGTGTTTGACCAGTTCTGCAGAGACCAGGCCTTAAATATCCTCTCCAAGCAGGGTACTCAAAGCTCCACCCACACTTTGGCTCCTCCTTCACTGTAGAACATCCAATTCCTAAGATAAACACTCCCTTTAGTGCCACTCAGAATTCAGCCCCACTCTACACAGTCCTTGTATTACTGATTGAATCACAGTTAATTAGTTATCTTTTGTTTATTTTTGAGTCAGGGTCTGTCATTGCAGGAAGCTCTTTTCTTCAAAAGCTTCAAAGAAAGTTTCCTTTACAAAGATGGGTACCTTTGCATTTGGGTCACAGATGTTCAGAATGGAGATGTCATCATGGTGGATTTTCCCCTTAAGGAGTCTGAAGTGCTCTTCACACCTCTCTTAATTACATTTGGTTAAAAGTCTATATTGTTAGATATTACAATGGAGATTCCAGCTTTACCCTGGGTTTCTTTACTTTGGCGAACATTTCTTTTCAATAGATATTTTCATTGGATATTTTACTATTTACATTTCAGATGCCATCCCATTTCTCCTTCCTACAAACCTGCTATCCAAACCCCGCCCTCTCATTTTTGTTTTTATATGATTTTAATTATGTGCAAGTACTGAGGTCGGTTGTAGGTTGAGGAACTAGCAATACAATAGATGCAAAGAGTCAAGAAACAAGCAAGACAATAGACACAAATAGTCAAAGAACAAGCAAGGCAGTAAACAAAATTCTGTGAACACTCCCATAATCACTGTTCCTAAGGGCTTATCAGGATGGCCAAAATATCTGCCCAACTTCCCTGTCCTAGCCCAAGGTCATTTTCGTGTCTGAAGCCTACTCCCTTGTTCTAGCCTAAAATTTAGAATCCTGCCTGAAATTACTTCTTTGTTCTAGCCTAATATTTAGAGTCCTGCCTGAGATTTCGTTTTTGTGCTTGCCTAAGATTTAGATTCCTGCCTCAAATTACTTCTATGTTCTAGCCTAATGTCAGATTTCTGCCTAAAGTCCACTTCCTTGTCATTGGCCCATGTCAAATTGTTGTCAAGGAGCCCCAAAAGCTGTCTGCCTTTCCCCTCTTTTTATTTCATTAACAAGATTGATCCTGTCTTAGGTTGTTCTACCAAGAATGCCTTTCTTAACTGTCATGGAATATACATTATCAAAGCAATGCATCACCACAATTGCAGCCAAAGTACATTGCTTGTTTCTGAAAACTGACCCTGAGACAGACTTATTAAATTAACAGACTAGCAAGCCAATGATTTCTAAGATTCTGCACAGAGCCTTACTAACCTAAGACAGGAGTGGAAAACATTTTTTATTTCATTATGCCAATGGAATATCTATCTTTGTAGCTGAGGATATAGAGCACATCCCCACAGGTATCGAACCACTACTTTAAGGGCCTGCCCTTTATTGACTCTCCAGATAATAGAATCTCTGCAGATCCAGCTTTTATCCTTCATATTTAGCAGACACTTCCTCCCTGTAACATTCTGTGATCACACTCAATCTGGCTATGATGTAGATATGTATCCTTTTGTTTCTTTGTTTGATTGGTTTTCTGTTTGTTTGTTTGTTGACACATATTTCTTTGTATAAACATCTTGGCTGTTCTGTAACTCAATTGGTACACAAGGCTGACATAGACCTCATAACAACCCACCTAACTCTGCCTCTCCAGTGCTTGTATTAAATGCATATACCATCCCGGCTGATTCTGAGGACATCTTTTTTAATTGAGTAGAGATGCTCACTTCAGATTTAGCTCAAGTCTGAGAAACTATCATGCTCTTTGCCCCATCACTTGGGGTCTCCTGTACTTTGGGGCTCCAGTCATGTACAAATTTGGCTTTGTCTAGTCAATGACCATACGAAGAAATGAGTGTCTTCCCAGCCTATTGTGCAGGGGTTCTTCTCATTTCTGCATACTGGTGTCACCTCTTAATCGTTCTCTTCCTTCTTAAACAATTCATGCAGCCAAACTCACCAGGAAACAAGCAGGTTAATCCTGTGTCTGTTTATTTTCTACTCAAAAAAACCTGCACTTTAATAACTTTAAATTTGAAACTCAGTTCTCTTCCCAATCTTTGGATCCTCCTACTCTGTAGACCCTCAAATACATTATACTCACTGATACTTTGGTGCCAATCAGGTGTCAGCCTTACCCCATGATGACCTAGACTTTTGGACTTAATTATGATTGTTTTATTGTCTTTTGTTTTGCATTTTACACAGGAATGTTCTATTGGGCCAGACTGTTTAGATATGACCTTGACTGAGACTCCTGAGCTTCAGATTAAAGGTGTGAGTGACCAAAATACTTCAAGATATAATCATTGTTTCCAGAGCATTCAAGAGGAACTAGTTTTCATGAAAACTGACAACTAACAAAAAATTGTCATTTCCCATGTGAGACTTCCACACAGAAAAATATGAGGTTTCACCTGTGAGTCATTTTCTCAGGAAATGAATTTCTACTCAGTCTGCTTCCATGTTTCCTACCAATTCCTCCATATTACTAACCACCCATTCTTAGAGGCCATCAGCCTGTTCAGTTTTTTACCACCTTGTGTGCTCCCTTGTTAGAACATCCTCCTCTTCTTGGGTCATCCACAGTTTTCTCAATGACTCCTCAAATTCTCTGCAGACTTTATGGTACCTCCCCAGATTTCTCAAGGCTCCTGCACCTCCAGAGGCTTCAAGGTTTTGGCATGTTTGTGCCTGAGTTTCTGCTCCTAGGTTGTCCCTATGTTAAATGGAATTAAGAAGAAAATGCTGATATCTTTTTGTGAGGAACTAAACTGGTTTTAATCCATTCATTAGGATTCCAAACAACTGGAACAGAGGGTGTCCCCTCAAAAAAATTGTTGCCTATACATGAGATATGTTCTTGCACCTTGACTGCCTTCTCTGGCCTCAATGGAATAGGAAGGGCCTAGCTGTCCAGAGTTGAAGTGCCAGGGTGAGTGGATACCCAGAGAGTCCCCATCTGCTCAGCAGGGAAGGGGACAGGGGTGGGGAAAAATTTTGGGGGTTGGGGGTGATTCAGAGGGAAGCAGTAGGCGAAGTTTACAGTGAATAAGTAAAAAATATGAGAATTTTATATTGGATATTTTAGTTTTTACATTTCAGATGTTATCTCCTTTCCCCATTTCCCCCCTCAAACCTCTCGTCAGACCAAACCCCATCCTCTTGCTTCTATTATTTTGTCCCTCACCCACTCACCCACCTACCTCTCTGCCCTCAAATTTTTCCACACTGGGGTATCCAACCTTCCTGGGACCAAGAACTTCTTTTCATACCAATGCCCAACAAGGCCATTCTCCCCTACATATACAGCTGGAGCCATGGGTCCCTCCCTGTGTGCTCCCAGGCTGGCCGATTAGACCTAGAGAGCTCTGGTTGGTTGCTATTGTTACTCTCCCCATGAGATGTCTTTTCTAGGGGAATGAACAGTTTTAAGACACTAAGAAGAATCCTGTTTGCTTCCCAGGAGTTCAGCCACTCTCAACCCCAGGATCAGAGAATCTTCAACTGGTCTCTTAGTGTTCTCCACAACTGTCATAGAGGAGATCTTAGATTACTGAGTCAAATCCTGAGAAGCTTTCTTCACATCTACAGCAGGTTAAAATCTATCACAAAACCAAATGTAAATTCAACAAAATAGGACCTGTTGAGTCTCATTGGTTGGCATTTGTGTGAGATCCTTGGAACAAAACACAATATTTACTGAAAAAACAGGAAATGGGTTGAAAATTGTTATGACATGTTTTATTTTATGTATGAATTTGGTCATTATGTGATTATTAGAGAGGAACATGCCTTTCCACAGTGTGGAACATGTACATGAATTTCAGTCAGGGTTCCTGACAAGATCTTTAGCTTTAGATTATTTTTGTTTTCTGGCTGATCTCAAACTTACTGAATAATTAAGCTTGAATGAATTTCTCATTCCACTGCCCAACAAATATGATTAGAGGCCAACATCCCTTGAGTGAGCTTTTACTGTACCCTTTAGTATTTCATGGTGACATTCTGCCCTCACTGCATAGTTATTCGTTGTCTTTTTGGAAACCTTATATCATCAGGGAACATTTATCATGCTTGCTTTTATTGCCACCAAATTCCTGTCTCTGTATCTCTCTATGAATCTCTTTGTTTCTCTGTTTCTATTTCTTTCTCTCACGGTCTCTTTGTGTCTCTCTTTCCCTCTGTCTCTATCTTTGTCTCTCTGTCTCTCTGCCTGTCTGTCACTCATCTGTGTCTCTTCTGTGTCTGTGTATATCTGTCTTTCTCCTTGTCTCTGTCTCTCTTACTTTCTCCGTCTCTGTCTCTGTCTCCTTAAGTATTTGAGGAGGAGTTTCTCTTTTGAACCCTGGCTGTGCTAAAACTTTCTCTATGGAACAAACTGGCCTCAAACTCACAGAGACTGTACTGTCTCCACCTCCCTATTCTGGAAATGAAAGGCTGAGCCACCACTGCCCTGGCTTTATCTGGCTTCTTTGGCCTCTGCAAAGACCATGATTCTGCAGGTGCTCTTAGTATAATCCATAGAGACAAGAAAATAGTAGAAAATCTGAAAGAAGGAACTGTTTAAGTAGTATGTTGAGGAATGAGGAAGGAATAGTTGGGAGAAATGTTTAAAGGAATTGGAACCTGGAATTCGAACTGGCAGACAAATAAATAAACTGGCTATTGAAAATAGCTACCCATTTTACAGAAAATTCACCTAGGCAGGACTGGTTATGAAGCTCTGAAGTGGTCATGGAGATTAGCTGAGACGTGGTACAGTGTAGCAGAGCTGGAGTCCTGGAAGCCAATCCAGGGAAGTCTTTGGTGAACGTACAGCCCACATACAGCAGAAGCCCCCAGCATTTTGGAGATACCAGTGACCATGGGAGTATTACCCAGAACAGCAGCAGCAGTCGGGTGGGGCCAGCCAGAGCATAGGAGACAAGCTATGTTGTGTGTGCTGCACAGGCCAGAGCTGGAGAAGGTGAGAGTGCATTCCAGACATGGAAAATTGCAATTTTACTTGTCTTTCATTAAACATCAATTCTCTTCTTATACAATATAATCTGAACACAAATTTCACTTCCTCTGCTCCTCCCAGTTTCCACTCCTCTGATTCCACCAGGATCCACTCCAAGTCTGTCTCTCATTAAAAAAGAATAGGCTTCTCAGAGATAACAGCAAAAACATAATGCAGTAAAGTATGATCAAGTGAAACAAAACCACCATACTGATGTTGGACATGACAAGACAATAGAAAAATAAAAGAGCTCCAAGAACAAGGCACAAGGTTCAGAGATTCAGAGACACACTGGGTTTATTTCAAGCTCTCTCTCTCTCTCTTTCTCTCTCTCTGTCTCTCTCTCTCTCTCTGTCTCTCTCTCTCTCTCTCTCTCTCTCTCTCTCTCTCTCTTTCTCTCTCTCTCTCTCTCAGACACAGGTACGTGCACACACAGTTGCACACTCTTTCTTCCTTGTGTCTGGTAGTGGATCTCTGATTTTGTTGCCATCTGCTGCAGGAGGATGCAACTCTTGTTTTTTTCTTTGTTTGCTTCCTAGATTTTCTAGTCTGGGTTATTCGATATATCTGCTGGCCTTGAACTCTCAGAGACCCAACTGCCTCTGTTTCCTGAGTGCTGAAATTAAGGGTGTTTGCCATCATCACCAGGCTGAGGAACCTATCCTTATGATGTGTGAATAAGGCACCAATCTATAAGTATTGCAAAAACCATGAAGAGACATTTTATTGTTACCTTTCACTGCACTTGGTTTCCTGAACTCCTTTCAAGTGCAACTGAATTCTGTGAATATCAATCTCACCCATTTCTACATCCCCTTTACACCTGAACCTCCCATTCTCATTCTTCCCTGTCTATCAGATACTTTCCAAATATTTACATATATGTGTTGTGTGCCTCTGCATGTGTGTGTTTGTACCCATATGTATATGATAGAGAGATAAATAGGAAGATAGAGAAATAGACACAGAGATAAATACAGATATAAGTGAAAACACATACAATAGTTATCTTTCTGGGTCTGGGTTAATTCACTCAGAATGATTATTCTAGTTCCAGCCATTTGGCTGAAAATATCATGATGACATTGTTTAAGAGCTGAGTAACACTCTGTTGTGAAAATGTACGACTATTCCCATTGAACGAGAGTAATGACAACCCCCCAAATACTTCAGTTCAATATAGCAGGCTTTATTTTCTGGAAGACAGGGCTATCTCCCTAAAGCAAGATTTGAAAATATAGCATCAAAGACAGGAATGATAGAGTTTATATAGATTAAAAACAGAACAAAACAAAACAAAACAAAACAATACAAAACAAAACAACAAGAAAAACAAAAAAAACCTCCAAGGTTAGGGAATTTTCAAGAGTCAGGAGATGTCCAGAGGTATTTTGGTTACAAAGAATTCAGCTGAATATTTTTTAAAAATTTTGGCAGAAAATCTTATCAGTGTATTTCCACAGTGTGAGTCAAACTCCATAGGATAGGGAGCTTGTCAAATTCCACATACAGGTAAAAGTGTACTGCCAGGAAAATGTTAGTGATGCCCAAAGAACCAGTCAGGAGCCAATCTGATGCAATTCACAGCAGGGTCTTTATTCTATTTGGTTTAGCTCAGGACCCTGCAATGTACCACTGTCACACAGGAAGGTTTTGTTGGTGGGGGAGCCCTGAATGTTTACTGGGGCAAGGCTTTATAGTAAGCAGCAAGCATGCAGTACAGGTGCAAGCATCTAATTGGACAGTTACTGTGGCCTTTAACATAAATGGCTGGTGCTAGGAGTCATATCATAAACTTACTTTCTGCTCCTCTCTGCATTTGTAGTCATTAGGCTTGTAACCTGGGGATGCAGGTTTGTTAGGGGAATCACCTGGAGATCCTGACCTTGTTGAGGTTATAACCTGGAGATGCTGGCTTTGTTAGGGATTAGCCTAGAGACTGGAGCTAGGCTCAGGTTTTGTTGGGGGGCAACTTGGAAACTAATGCTAGGCACCAGCCTGTTAGTTTACTTGAGTTCAAACTTAGGTCAGGTACTCTAAAATAGAGTCTAAATTTAGAAGACACAGCATCTCATCACCCCATTTCTCTTGTGACTAGTATTTCTAATCATGGGACTTAATACTGTGAGAATAAAATTTGAGAACAGTTTGAAACAAATAACAAAAATTAATGGTCAGCAAAGACAACCAACAACATATTGAATATAGCCATAATAAAAATATAAAATCCCTCCAGGGGCAGGGTGACCAAAAATGAAAAGGCATGCAAAGATGTGCCCAGACAAGTCCAAAGAAGCCCAAGTGAGTAATGGGCTATCTGATGTTTACTTTTCTCTCCCCCCTGTCTGGGAGGTCCAAGGTTTCATGGCCAAAAATAACTAGTCATCCTGCCAGCTCAAATGATTGCTTACGCAAATTGCTGATGTTTGAAGTATCCAATCATGTGTAACCAAGTCAAAGTTTTAAACTCTCCCCAACCTCTATCTATAAATATCCTAAACATCCTAGGTACTTTGTTGAAGCCTCTATCCCTTGTGTGGGATACGTTTCGACCTGAGGGCCCTTGCCATTAAACTACCTTTTGCAATTGCATCAACAAGGTCTCTCGTGTGTCCTTGGGTGCTCACTGATCCGGATTTGAGTGAGGGCCTACCTTTTGGGGTCTTTCAATACAACTTCATGAAAACAGTAACAGAGCTATGACTTTGTGGTATCCCTGGGGCATGGGTAGGGGCCCATCAGTGGGAAATAGAAACAAATTTTGAGTATAAATTCCCCTACTGTCTAGGGTCTTCTTTAACCTTAAACAGATGTGTAGTAGATCTACATTGTAACTGTAACCCAGGGCCATTTTAGCAAACCTTTAGTGACTCCTAGAAGTGTCTCTTGATTTAGGCCCAATCTTCAGGCTAATGTTGGTGGAGCTCCAGAGGTGGACCTGTTTTATGGAAAGCAAAAAGTTTAAGACAAACACATTTGTATACACATTGAACACACTCAAGATTGTGTGATAATTAACAATTATTTGTTTCTGTAATATCTTTGATCAACAGAGGAACCAAACATATTCTGTAAAGGATGAATGGGAGAAGAGTCATCTGGTGACCATCAGTCTTTAAGGTCAATTGAGTTATGGTCTCTTTTAGGGTTCTGTTTATATTTTCTACCTATCATGAACCCTGGGTCTGTAAGAACAATAAAGTTTCTAATCAATCCCCAGAATATTAGCTATTCTCTGACTTATCAGGAACACAAATGAAGGTCCACTGTCTGACCCTATGAACTTAGAAAAGCCATACCTTGGAAGAATTTCTTTCAGTAGTTTTTTAGTCACTGCCTCTATAGTTTCATACTTAGTTGGGAAAGTTTTAATCCATCCTGAAAAGGTATCTATGATTACCAACAAATATTTGTAGACTCCCAGCTTGGTGCTCCGGTATTGAGTTCCTCAGGGTTCTTCTCACTGGCAACTGCATTAGTCAATTGACAGACCTTACAATTTTAACAATTTCAGCTACTTTTTAAATTGGCATCTCTAATTTTTAGGTGGGACTGGTAGAGTAATCCCTGCATTCTTCATGGTTACATGTGTGATGAACGATGGTTTTTTTCAATATGTCTAGACCCATTTTCTCTGATACAATTAGATCATAGTCAGCCCCACTCTATCATTTCTTATGACACTGAGACAAGGACAGATTTTTGGCCCAGATCAAATCTTCTATTGCCCTGTACTATAGATTAAAGTCAGGATTGATGATTTCCCCCAAAAGTTCTTTTATTGTTGAGAATAGTTTTTGCTATCCTAGATTTTTTCTTATTCCAAGTGAATTTAAGTATTGCTATTTCTAACTCTGTGAAGAATGGAGTTGGAATTTTGTTGGGGATTTCATTGAATCTGTAGATTGCATTTGGTAAGATGGTCATTTTTACTATATTAATCCTGCCAATCCGTGAGCATGGGAGATCTTTCCGTCTCCTGAAATCTTCTTCAATTTCTTTCTTCAGAGACGTGAAGTTCTTGTTTTACAAATCTTTTGCTTGCTTGGCTGGAATCACACCAAGGTATGTTATAGTATTTGTGACTACTGTGAAGTGTGTAATTTTCCTAATTTCTTTCTCATCCATTTTTATCCTTTTTTGTAGAGGTAGGCTATTGTTTTGTTTGAGTTAAATTTATATCCAGCCACTTTGCTGAAGTTGTTTAACAGCTGTTGGAGCTCTCTGGTAGAATTTTTGAGGTCACTTGTTTATACTATCATATCATCTGCATATTGTAATAACTTGAGTTCCTCCATTCTCATTTGTAGCCCTTTGAACTCATTTTGTTGTCTTATTGCTCTGGCTAGAACTTCGAGTTAAATAGGTAGAAAGAGAGTGGGCTAGTTTGAAGAGAATTAGTATTAGGTCTTCCTGGAAGGTCTGATAGAATTCTGCACTAAAACCATCTGATCCTCTACTTTTTTTTTCGTAGGGAAACTTTTCATGGCTGCTTCTATTTCTTTAAGGGTTTTGGGACTGTTTAGATGGTTTATCTGCTCCTGATTTAATTTTGATACCTGGTATCTGTCTAGAAAATTGTCCATTTCATCCAGATTTTCCAATTTTGCTGAGTATAGGCCTTTGTAGTAGGATCTGACAATTTTTTAAATTTTCTCAGTTTCTGTTCTTATCTCTCCCTTTTCGGTTCTGATTTTATTAATTTGAATACTGTCTCTGTGCCCTTTGTTTAGTCTGGCTAAGGGATTGTCTATCTTGTTGATTTTCTCAAAGAACCAGCTCCTGGTTTTGTTAGTATTTTGTATAGGTGTTTTTGTTTCTACTTGTTTGATTTCTGTTCTGAGTATGATTACTTCCTACAGTCTACTCCTCTAGGGTATATTTCCTTCTTCTTGTTCTGACACTTTCAGGTGTGCTGTCAAGTTGTTGGTGTATGCTCTTTCCAGTTTCTTTTTGGAGGCACTTAAAACTATGAGTTTTCCTCTTAGTACTGCTTTCATGGAGTACAACAATTTTCAGTATGACGTGTCCTCACTTTCATTAAATTCTAAAAAGTCTTTTATTTCAACTCACACAAATCAGTAGCCTTCGTCTACTCAAAAGATAAACAGGCTGAGAAAGAAATTTGGCAAATGACACCATTCACAATAGTCACAAACAATATAAAATGTCTTGGAGTGAATCTAGGCAAGTAAGTGAAAGATCTGTATGACAAGAACTTCAAGTCTTTGAAGAAAGAAACCAAAGAAGATCTCAGAAGATGGAAAAATTTCCCATGCTCCTGGATTGGCAGGATTAATTTAGTAAAAATGGCCATCTTGCCAAAAGCAATCTACAGATTCAATGCAATTCCCATTAAAATTCCAACCAATTCTTCATAGAGATAGAAAGAGCAATGTGCAAATTCATTTGGAATAACAAAAAGCTCAGGATAAAGAGAACTATTCTCAACAATAAAAGAATTTCCTAGGGAATTCACCATCCCTGACCTCAAGGTGTACCATAGAGCAACAGTGATAAAAAAAAAAAAACCTGCATGGTATTGGTACAGATACAGGCAGGAAGATGAATGGAATAGAATTGAAGATCCAGAAATGAACCCACACACCTATGATCACTTGATCTTTCACACAGGAGCTAATACCCACCAGTGGAAAAAGGACAGCAATTTCAGCAAATGATGCTGGTTCAACTGGAGGTCAACACGTAGAAGGATGCAAATCAATCCATAAGAATCTCCTGGTACAAAGCTCAAGTCCAAGTGGGTAAAAAACCTTCACATAAAACCAGATACACTGAAACTAATAGAAGAGAAGGTGGGGTAGACCCTCAAATACCTAGGCACAGGAGAAAAGTTCCCAAACAGAACACCATGGCATATGCTCTAAGATCAAGAATTGACAAATGGGACCTCACAAAATTGCAAAGCTTCTGTAAGGCAAAGGATATTATCGATAAGACAAAATGCCAACCAACAGAGTGGAAAAAGACCTTTACCAATCCTACATCTGACAGAGGGCTAATATTCAATATATATAAACAACTCAATAAATTAGACTCCAGGCAACTAAATAACACTATTAAAAATGTGGTACAGAGCTAAACAAAGAATTCTAAACTGAGGAAACTCGAGTGGCCTGGAAGCACCTTATGAAATGCTCAACATCCTTAGTCATCAGGGAAATGCAAATCAAAACCACCCTGAGACACCACCTCACACCAGTCAGAATGGCTAAAATCAAAAACTCAGGTGACAGTAGATACTGGCAAGAAAGTGGAGAAAGAGGAACACTCCTCCATTGTTGTCTGGATTGAGAGCTGGTACAACCAGTCTGGAAATCAGTCTGGCGGTTCCTCAGAAAATTGACCATACCATTAAATGAGCATCCAGTTATACCACTCCTGGACATATACCCAGAAGATGCTCCAACATATAACAAGAACATATGCTCCACTATGTTGCTAGCAGCCTTATTTACAAGAGCCAGAAGCTGAAAAGAACCCATATGTCCTTTAACAGAGGAATGAATACAAAAAATGTGGTACATTTACACAATGGAGTATTACTCATCTATCAAAAATAACGAATTCACATAAATTCTTTGGTAAATGAACAGAACTAGAAATTATCATCCTTGGTGAGTTAACCTGATCACAAAAGAACACACAGGGTATTTACTCACTGATAAGTGGATGTTAGCCCCAAAGCTTGGAATAACCTAGATTCAACTCGCAGACCACATGAAGCTCATGAAAAAGGAAGACCAAGTGTTGATGCCTCAGTCCTACTTAGAAGGAGTAACAAAAATACTCAAGGGAGCAAATATGCAAACAAAGTGTGGGACAGAAACTGAAGGAGGGGCCATCTGGAGACTATTCCACCTGGGTATCCATCCCATGTACAGTCACCAGGGGTAGAAACTGATGTGGATGACAGGAAGTGCATGCTGACATGAGCCTGAAATAGCTGTCTCCTTAGAGGTCTGCCAGAGTCTGACACATTCAGAGGCAGATGCTCACAGCTAACCACTAATCTGATCAAGGCTTTCCTAATGGAGAAGTTAGAGAGAAGACTGAAGGATCAGAAAAGGTTTGTGGTCCCATGAGGAGAGTAACAATACCAATCAACCAGAGCTCCCCAGGGTCTAAACCACCAGCCTTGGAGCACATAGGGTGGGACCCATGACTCCATCTGTACATGTAGTGGAAGATAGCCTTATCAGTATAGGTGGGAGAAGAGATCCTCCATCCTATGCAGGCTGAACACCGAGTGGGGGGGAATTCAAGGATGGGGAGGTTGGAGTGGGGGTGTAGGAGGGGCCCCATCCTCATAGAAGCATGAGTTCGGGGGATGGAATAGGAGGTTCCCGGGTGGTGGGGGGAACAGTGGTAAGGGATAAAATCTGAAATATAAATATAATGTCCAATAAAAAATGTGTGCAAAGAGAGAGAGAGAGAGAGAGAGAGAGAGAGGGCAACCTTGTCTAGTCCCTGATTCTAAAAAGATTGCTTTGAGTTTCTCCCCATTTAGTTTGATATTGGCTATTGGTTTGCTGTGTATTACTTTTAATCTATTTAAGTATGTACCTTGAATTCCTGATCTCTCCACTACTTTTTACCATAAGGGGGTGTTGTATTTTGTCACAGGCTTTTTCTGTATCTATTGAGATGACTATGTGTTTTTTCCCTTTCAGTTTGTTTATATATTGAATTACATTGATGGCTTTCCATATATTGAACCTGGGATGAAGCTACTTGATCATGGTGGATGATTGTTTTGGTATATCCTTTGATCTAGTTTGTAAGAATTTTATTAAGTGTTTTGCATTGATATTCATAAGGGAAATTGTTCTGTAGTTCTTTCTTAGTTAGGTCTTTTTTGTGGTTTAGTTATAAGTGTAACTGTGGCTTCATAGAAAAAATTAGATAGTGTTCCTTCTGTTTTAATTTTGTGGACTAGTTTAAAAAAGTGTTGATATTAGGTGTGTTTTGAAGGTTTGATAGAATTCTGCACTAAAACCATCTGGTCCTGGGTTCCTTTTCCCTTGAGGTCATTTAATAACTAAACCTATTTCCTTTAGAGTTATGGGACTGTATAGATAGTTTATGTGATCCATATTTAACTTTGATACCTGTTATCTGTCTAGAAATTCATTCATTTCATCCAGATTTTCTAGATTGTTGAATATAGACTTTTGTTGTAGGATCTGATTTTTTTAAAATTTCCTTGATTTCTGTTGTTATGTCTCCCCGATTTTCATTCCTGCTTCTGTTAATCTGAATATTGTCTCTGTGCCCTCTGTTTAGTCTGGCTAAGGGTTTGTCTATCTTGTTGAGTTTCTCAAAGAACCAGTTTTTGCCTTTGTTGATGCTTTGTATAGTTCTTTTTGTTTCTACTTGGTTGATTTCAGCCCTGAGTTTGATTATTTCCTGCCTTGTACTACTCTTGGGTATATTTGTTTCTTTTTGTTCTAGAGCTTTCAGATAAGCTGTTAAGCTTCTAGTGTACACTTGCTCCAGTTTATTTTTGGAGATACTCAGAGCTCTGAGTTTCCCTTTTAGCACTGCTTTCTTTGTCCTGTAAGTTTGGGTATGTTGTACCTCCATTGTCTCTGAAATGCAATAAGTTATTTATTTATTTATTTATTTATTTATTTATTTATTTATTGTTTCTACCCTGACCAATTTGTCATTGCATAGATAGTTGTTCAGCTTCCATGTGTATGTGGGCTTTCTGTGACACATATTGTGATACCGATGACTGAAGACTCACAGTCAAGAAGAAGGGATATGGGAGACTTTTGCCACAACAGTTATACATGTGCCAACTCACCCCACCTCCAAGAAAGTGCCATAGTTGTCATGGAGACACTGAAAAATATACTTAAATTATCAGGGCTACTAAAGTATAGCTTTCAACAATTGATGGCTAATAGAAGATGTAGGAAGGGAAGGATATATTCTATTAAAGGGGGAGTCCATGAAGATTATGTCCGCATACTCCAGGGAGAATATAGAGAACACAAATCGATCTGTTTTATAATTTGTTTTACTCTTTCTGGGAGAAGGGGACACGAGGGTGGGTAGACATGTCAGGAGAGGGGAGTACATGTTATGCGGTGGTATCTGATATAAAAATATGAGAGAATCAATTAAATTTTTTGAATTGATTGAACATGTTGAATAAATATCTGTACATTTTGATATGTTGAAAATCTTCCTTGAGAATTTTCTACCTCATGTGTTCAGACTGTCAGTCACCAAATTTCATCCATATACTTTGGTAGATGAAGAAAGATGTGTCCTGATCTTCAGGATGAACAGTTCTTAAATGACATACAGGAGTCAGAAGTGCTCAGTGAAGTCAGCCAGCCACTTGGTCTAACACAAAATCAAAGCCACTGAGATATTCAAGAAATAGCTGGTCTTGTATGGCAGTCCAGTCTTGGACATCTCCTGTGAGTGTAAGTGTGCTGAGCAGTGAAGTTTCTCTTGGATTTCCAGATGCCAACGCTGTGCTAGAATGTGGAGTTTGGGCTATGGCTGGATCCTGGGCTGCAGTGGGTTGTGCAGATATTGGACGAACTGATAATCGACCTGGAATACTGTCTCATGTTGCTGGGTTTCAGTCAGCCTGTACAGAGACCAATGCATCACATAAGAGATTCTCATTGATCTGAACAATGGAGAAGGTTGACTCTGGGTATGAGAACATACTTGAGGTGAAAGGAGGAGAGTTGACAAGAGACATCCCCTCTCATGTGAAAAGTGTGGACTCTGAGTCTGGTGATACACTTGATGGGCTGCATGGAAGAGACCTGAAAACAGACTGTCTCTCACACAAGTCATCCTCACAGGCAGAGGTTGGTAGAAAAACAGTGCCTTTAAGGCTTTGAGATTTTGTACGGGAATCCTGGCCTTGCTTCCAAATTTGCACTATGGCCTTCTCCCTCTGCATCTTTGCTTTTTAGGCCTTGCATTCTGTTGGTAGATTTCACCAACATGATCAATATTGGAGAAGATGGCCATCTGGTCTAGGGAGTTACTCAAGTGGCTGAGTTCAGAAAGAGTGCTCACACCTGGTGGTGTCTGACACATAAAAAGGTGGATTCTGAGTTTTGGGTAATAATTTGAAGGTCTGGGTAGAGGAAGAGAGCTTAATCCTGAGGGTGTCTCACACATAGAAACAGCACTGGCTGACACATCAGGAAAGGAAGGATCATTGAAACTGCCAAATCTATCGCTAGATGGATGCCCTGGTTTCTTGGGAAGTTCTCTACATTTCTGCCTCTGATGCTACCTGATAACATGGCTTTTACTGAATCACATCTCTTCTAAGGGCTGATCAATGAGGGAGAAGTTGGAATCCTGGTGAGAGGAGTTCCTCAATGGTCTAAACTGAGGGGGACAGCTAGCAACGAAATGTCTCTGGCACACAGAATCTGGACTGGCAGAGAAAACAGGAACTTCACCACCATTGTTGGAGGTAGGCCTCTAGTAAATTCCACTTGCAATTTTCCCAGAGAGTTGTGGACCCTTCTTCTGAAATTTGTTAGCTCATCTATAATTGAACTAGATCTGAAAAACCAAGGAGACATCAAAAGAATACCTGTTTGCCCCTAACTGGACCACAAGGTAATGCTTTTTGCATTTGAGGAGTTTCTGTAGCAATATTGCATGAGTAAGAAACAGAGAACTCTGAGGCTCTAGATGCCTAAAAGACTGTAGCAAGGAAGAATATGTATGACCTGATTCCAAAATCTCATTGATTGCATCACAATTGTTTTGTTTTGATTATTTGTGAGACAAGGTCTGTCATTTTGGGAAACTCTTTAACTCACAAGCCTATAAGTGATCTAATTCTACCCAGAAAAACAATCCTGCTTATTTAGGGGAAACATCCTGCAATACATTTCTTCAGTCTGGCTGGGTGTCTACCTTAGTTCAAAAGACTCAGGAGACAGAGTCAGGTGCATCTCTGTGAGTTCCAAGTTTTCTCTACAGATTAGCTTACAGGACAGGTAGAGCTATACACAAACATAGACACACACACACACACACACACACACACACACACACACACACACAAACCCTAAAAATTACGAACATGCATGTTTAGATATGAATATATATATGATCATATTCTTTATTCTCCCCAAGATCTTATCCAAATATATGCCAATCATACTTCATAATCATTCTCTTTCATACATAAAAATAAAAGGTAAATTAAACCCATGTGAATAGCTCACACCACACCAAATAATGGGGTCTACTCACACCCAAAATTGACCATCTGACCACATGTTCTACCTGAGTGTCGGATTGTTTATTCCAGAGTATAACAACCTCTGAGTAACCCCAATAAAACTCATAGTTAAGCTAGGTACCTTGTATCTCTTATCTCTCCAAGACTTCTAACATGAAGGAGAGTTGGTTTCTGCCAATGGCTTCTTCAGCAGGTAATGAGATAATCATGGGATATTTTTTCTTTCATATTGTTAATATGGTGAATAACAGGCATGAATTTTCATGTATTAAAGCAACTTTTTATCCCTGGAAAGAAAACTACTTGACCATAGTGGATGATTTCTTTGATGTGTTCTTTGACTGGGTGCCTGAGTATTTGCTGAGTACTTTTGCATTAATGTTCATAAGGGAAATTTTCTGAAATTCCCATTCTTTGTTAAATTTGTGTGGTTTACCAATCATGGTGACTGAGGCATGAGAGAATGAGTTTCGAGTTGTTCTTTCTCTTTCTTTTTCGTGCAATAGTTTCCTGAGAATTGGGATCAGTTCTTCATTGAAAGATCTTGCTGGGCGGTGGTGGTGCATGCCTTTAATCCCAGCAATTGAGAGGCAGAGTCACGTGGATTTCTGAGTTGAGGCCAGCCTGGTCTACAGAGTGAGTTTCAGGACAGCCAGGGCTACACAGAGAAACCCTGTCTCAAAACACAAAAACAAAGAAAAGAAAGGTCTGGCATTAAACTGCAAACAGCATTTTGCCCTGAGATTTTGTGTCATTTGTGGAACACAGGGAAACATAACCTATAATCCTTAGTCCTCCCTGAAGAACTGCTACACATAGGGCAACAGCTTGACTTCTCCTCTGAAGACCTAACAGTCTGAAGACCTCGCAAGAGATCTGCTGTAGCTGGGCCAACATATCAGCAGCTTCTCTGCCCCTCTGAAAACTCCACAGTTTAAAGGCCTCTCTGAAGACCCCATAGTCAGAAGGCTCCACAGGAGGTCTGTAACAGCCAAGGCCATTGTCCTACCTGGAGACCTGAAGCAACCCAAGAATAAAAGAGGCAGACTCTAGACAGAGACACCCAGACCAGAAAAGAGCAGGGATAACCATATGGCATGAGGCAAGTGCAAGACCATAAGAAACAGAATCCTGTATACTTTGGCATCATCATAAAGCACTTCTCCAGCCACAGACAGCCCTGAAAACACCAATGCACCTGAAACTCAGGAAGCTGACTTGCACCCCTATCTCCTTAAGAAAATAGATGACATTTAATGATGACATTTAATTATTAATGAATTAATAATTCACTGAAAGATATACAAGAAAATACAGGTCATCAGATAGAAGCACTTAAAGAGGAAACAAATAAATCCCACAAGAAATACTGGAAAACGCAAACACACAGATGAAGAAATTGATTAAAGCAGATCAATACCTAAATGTGGAAGTAGAGACACTACAGTAATCACAAATGGAGCAACCCTGGAAAAGAAAAATCTAGGAAATAAGTCAGGAATTACAGATGAAAAGACCACACCTAAGAATAATAGATATAAAAGAGAGTGGGGAATCCCAAATCAAAAGGCCAGCAAACATCTTCAACAAATTTATAGATGAAAACATCCCTAACCTAGAGAAAGAGATGCCTATAAGCATACAAGAAACCTACGGACTAGACCAGAAAAGAAATTCCTCTCATCACATAATAATCAAAACACAAAATTCACAGAACAAAGAAAGACTATTAAAGTTTCCAATGGAAAAGGACCAAGTAACTTTAAATAGCACACCTATCAGAATTGCACCAGACTTCTCAACAGAAACATTGAAAGCCAGAAGAGTCTGGACAGAGGTCATGCAGACTCTAAGAAAGCACAAAGGCCAGCCCAGGCTAATATACACAGCGAAACTCCCAGTCAACATAGATGGAGAAACCAAACTATTCCAAGACAAAACAAAATTCAAACAGTATCTATCCACCAATCCAGCCCTATACAGGATTCTAGAAGGAAAATTCCAACACTAGGAGGATACTTACACCAAAAAAAAAAAAAAAAAGATATTAATCATCTCACAACAAAGCCAAAAACAGAGAACTACATGAACATAATGCCACCTACAAAAACAAACATAACAGGAAGTAACAATCACCTGTCTTATATCTCTCAATATTAATGTACTCAACTCACCTATAAAAAGACATAAGCTAGCAGACTGGATACACAAACAGATTTAGCATTTAGCTGCAGACAAGAAACACACCTTAATATCAAATACAGGCTCTACCTAAGAGAAAGAGTTTGGAAAATGTTCTTCAAAGCAAATAGTCCTGAGAAACAAGCTGGAGTAGCCATCCTAATATCCAATAAAAGAAACTTACAATCAAAAATTATCAATCAAGATGAGACCTTCATATTCTTCAAAAAAAATCTACCAAGAGAAAGTCTCAATTCTGAACATCTATGCCCCAAAAGAAAAGGCACCCACATTCATAAAAGAAACTTTACTAAAGCTCAAAATGGAGGGACCTTAGATGAAATGCCCTACAGTGGAGACAGGGAACTTATAGAGCCCACCTCCAGCAGAAAGACAGAACATCAAGTGAGGGATGGGGTTGCCATCTCTAGAAAGAAAACAACAACAACAACAACAAACCTCTGACCCAAAATTGATTCTATCTGAAAGAACTGCGGGAACAAAAATGGAGAAGAGTCTGAGGAAAAGGAGGTCCAGTGACAGGCACAAATTTAAATCCAGGTCAAAGGGAGGCACCAAGGTCTGCCACTATTACTGAGGCTATGGTGTGCTTAGAAAAAAACGGGCCTATCATGAGTGCCCCCTGAAAGACACAGCAAGAAATTGAAAGTTGAGACTTTCTTTCCTCCTCACCTTCTCCCAGTTTTTCTCTAATTCAACTGCAGGGGTCAGCAGCTTCTGTCAATTTGTTGGTTATAAATATCTTCATCTGAATAGGAGAACCAGCAGTCTCTACCAACTGGACTCCAGAGATTTCTCAGAAACTGGGCCACCAACCAGGCACCATACACCAGCTGATATGAGGCCCGCAACACGTATACAGCAGAAGACTGCCAGGTCTGAACGCAGAAAAGATACACCTAACCCTCAAGAGACTGGAGGACTTAGAGAGAGAGGAATACTTGTAGAGTGGGGTGGGAATGGTGACATCTTCATGGAGACAGAAGAAGGAGGTATGGAGGTATCAACAGTCAGTGAATAAAAAAGGGGGGATAAAATCAGGTCTTTAGAAAGAAAAATGAATAAAATTTGTTTTAAAACGGGAATATCATAATAAATATTTAAAAAATGAGTGCCAGATTCTCCTGCTTTCTGCTGGACTCTCTGTCTCAAAACAAAGAATGAAAGGGTATGGAAAAGGCAAGATCCAATGGACCCCATTCCACACTTATCTTCTAAACAATAGCATTGATTATCTAATTGCCCTAGATATCAGAAGGCTCTTACACTTAACTTAATCTATTGAATCTTGCTTTCCAGGACCCTCCCACAGATGCTTCATTTCATCCTCTCACATCCAGCAGACATTCATACCCTGTGGACACAGCCAGTCTGGAGCCACGCCTTAGCACTTGATAGAATTCTGGCCAGATGGAAGACATTTTTTCATTTACCTTTGTTTCTTTTATTATTTTTAATTTTTTTGCTTTCTTTAATTTTTTTTGAGAGAGCCAAGCTTTTGTTTATCTTGTCTATTTTCTGTAAAAACCTAATTTTCTAGATTCGTTGTATTGTTCTCTTTGTATCTGCTTGATCTATTAGAAAAAGCACTGAGTTTGATTGTATCCTGCAAATTACACCTCTTGTGTGTCTTTCTTTCTTTCTTTCTTTCTTTCTTTCTTTCTTTCTTTCTTTCT
>JADRCG010007966.1:0-20526 GCA_019844195.1 Rhabdomys dilectus
TTTGCATTTTATAGTATTGGATTCTTTGACAAACTAATTTCTGGGTCTTCAAACCTATTCCATACATCCACCTGTCTGTATCTATACCAAAATCATGCTGTTTTTATCACTACTGCTCTGTAGTACAGCTTGAATTAGAGGATAGTGAAACCTCCAGAAGTTCTTTTGTTGTTCATGATCATTTAGTTAATACTGTGTTTTTCATTATTGCATATGAAGTTGAGAATTGTAATTTGAAGACCTGTAAAGAATTGCGTTTGAATTTTGATGGAGATTACACTGAATCTTTAGACTGTTTTTTGGTAAGATGGCCATTTTCACTATGTTAATCCTACTGATCAATGAGTATCAGAAACCTTTCCATCTTCTGATATCCTCCTTAATTTTTTCTTCAGAGACTTGAAGTTCTTGTCACACAGGTTTGTCACTTCCTTGATATAAATTACACCAAGATATTTTGTATTATTTATAGGTATTGTGAAGAGTACTGTTTCCCTAACTTTTATCTCAGCCCATTTATTGCTTGTGTTGAGAATGACTTCTGTTTTCTTTTAGTTAATTTTGTATCCATTCACTTTACTGAAGGTGTTTATCAGCTGGAAAAGTTCTTTGGTAGTATTTATGGGTTCATTATGAATGCTGTCATGTCATCTGCTAATAGCTATAGTTTGACTCCTTTCTTTGTAATATGTATCCACTTGATCTCCCTCAGTTGTCTTATTGCTCTAGCTATAATTTCAAGTATTATATTGAAGAGATAGTGGGAGACTGGACAGCCTTCTCTTGTTCCCAATTTTAATGGAAATATTTTAAATTTCTCTCCAGTTCATTTGACACAGGCTATGGCCTTGCTGTATATTGCCTTTATTGTGTTTAGGTATGTCCTCTCTATCCTTGGTCACTCTGAGACATTTATTTTTAAGGAGTGTTAAATTTTATCAAATGCTTTTTGGTCCATAGTAAGATGATCATGTAACTTTTTTCTTTCTGGTTGTTTACTTGGTGAATTATGGTGATGGATTTTTACATATTGATTCACACCATCATTACTGGAATGAAGCCTACTGGATCAGGGTGGACAATGTCTTTATGTGTTCTTGGATTCGGTATGCCTATATTTTATTAAGCATTTTTTGCATTGGTGTTTATAAGAGAAATTGGTCTGAAATTCTCTTTCTTTGTTGAATCTTTGTGTGGTTTAGGTACCAGCCTGTCTGTGCCTTCATAGAATGAGTTTGGCAGTGTGCCTTTTGTTTTCATTTTGTGGAATACTGTGAGGCGTATTTGCATTTGCTGTTCTTTGAAAGTCTTAGAGAACTACTCACTAAAACCATCTGGCCCAGGTCTTTATTTGCTTGGGAGACATTTAATGGCTTGTTTATATTTCTTTAGAGAGTATAAAATTATTCCTATAGTTTACCTGATGTTGAGTTAGACTTGATAATTGTTATCTGTCTAGAAAATGTTTATTTAATTTATATTTTCAAAAATTGTGGAGTACAGGATTTTGAATTATGTCCTAATGATTCTTTGAATTTCCTCAATGTCCATTGTTATGTCTCCGTTTTCATTGATAATTTTAATTGAATTGCTTGGTCTGTTAGTATCTAGGTTTGTGAGTTCTTGATATATTTTGGATATTAGACCTCTGTCTGAAATCGAGATGATGAGAAACTTTTCCCATTCTGAAGGCTGACACTTTGTCCTGTTGTTTTATATTGACCTTTCAGTTTCATGAGTTCTCATTTATTGCTGATCGTAGTGCCAGTGTTATCATTGTTCTGCTCAAAAAGTCACCTAATGCAGTAATATGTTCAAGACTCTTCTCCAATTTTTCTTTTATCAGGTTTAGTGTATCAGATTTTACGTTGAGGACTTTGATGTGCTTGGAACTGAGTCCTGTGCAAGGTGATAAATATGGATCTATTTCCATTCTTCTACATGCAGACATCCAGTTAGATGAGCATCATTTGTTGAAGATGATTTCTTTTTCCATTGTGTATTTCTGTCCTTGCATACGTGGATTTATGTCTAAGACTTCAGCTCAATTCCACCGATCAACATGTCTGTTTTTATGCTAATACCATGAAGTTTTTATTTCTATACTTCTGACGTACATCTTGAAATCAAAAATAGTTATACCTTCAAAGTTCTTTTATTATTCACGGTTGTTTTATTTACACTGGATTTTGTTTTTAATATGAAATTGAGTATTTCCCTTTCAAGGTCTGTTGTTACGGCCACCTTTTCATTTCTGATTTTGTTATTTCAAATATTCTGTTTTTTTGTCAGTTTGGATAAGGTTTTGTCTATTTTGTTGATTTTTCTAAAAAAAAAAAAAAACAGTGGTTTGTTTCATTTTTTTTGTATTGTTTTCTTTTGTTGCTATTGTATTGATTTCAGTCCTATGTTTGATGATTTCCTGCCATCTTCTCCTCATGGATATTTTTGCTTCCTTTTGTTCTAGAGCTTCCACATGTGCTGTTTAGTTGCTATTTTTTGATCTCTCCACTTTCCTTATTAAACCACATAGTACTATGAACTTTCCTCTTAGTTTGGCCTTCATTCTGTCTAATAACTTTGGGTATGTTTTGCCTTAATTTTCATTGAATCTTTGGTACACTTTAACTTCTTTATTTCTGCCTTAACTCCACAGTAGTGAGTTGTTTGGATTTCATGAGTTTATAGAATTTCTGTTGTTTGTGTTGTTGTTGAAGTCTAACTTTAATGATGATGGTCTGATAGGATATAGGAGGATATTTCAGTTTACTTCAATATGTTGAGACTTACATTGTGACCAAGAAGGAGTCAATTTTTGAGAATGTTTTGTGATGTGCTGAGAAAAATGTCTGTTCTTTTTTGTTGGAGTAAAGTATTCTGAAGTTATCTATTAGTTTATTTTGATACATAATGTTTTTAATGCTACTATTTTTCTGTTTAATTTTTATTAATTTCTCTGTTGAATTTATCAAATACTTTTTTGGTGAGAATATAATATTGAAGTCTCTGTTAATGCGTGAGAGGTCTGATATGTTATTTACATTTTGGTTATATTTCTTTTACAAATGTGGATGCTCTTGCATTTGGGGCATGGATATTCAAAATTGAGACATCATCCTGGTGCATTTTTTCTTCAATGAGTTTGAAATGTCTTTCAGTCTTTCTCCAGCTCGTTGATTAAATTTAGTTTTAAGTCTATCTTGTTAGATACTACAATAGCTATACCCATTTGCTTCTTGAGTTCATTTGATTGAAAGCTTTTTTCCAAATGTTTACTCTGAGGTAAAGCCTATTTTTGACGCTCAAGTGTGTGTGTTGTGTCCAATAAAAGGATGGATGTTGTTTTCAAATCCATTCTGTTAACCTGTGACTTTTTATTAGGGAATTGAACCCCAAATGTTAATAAATATTAATGATCAATGATTGATGATTTCTATTATCTTAGAGGCTGTGGTAGTGGTGGCTGTGTGTGTGTGTGTGTGTGTGTGTGTGTGTGTGTGTGTCAGTGTCTGTGTCTGTGTGTTTCCCTTCCTTTCGATTTGCTGATGTGAAATTATTTATTGCTTGTGTTTTCATGGGTGTCGTTAATCTCTTTTTGTTAAAGTTTTCTTTCTTGAACTTTTTGTAAGGATGTATTTATAGATAGATATAGTTTAAATTTGACTTTTTCATGAAATACCCTGTTTCTTCATCTACAGTGACTGAAAGTTTTACTCACTGGCATCTGTGGTATTTGGGAGCCTGCAGGCCCTTCTGGCTTTTAGAGTATCTATTAAACTTACTTATTTCTTGTGTTTTCTTGAGTATAGTGACCCTCAGTGGGTTGGAGTTTTTCTTCTACTATTTTCTGTATGGCTGGGTTGGTGGAATGATATTGTTGAAATTTGGTTTTGATATGGAATATCTTGGTCTCTCCATCTATGGTGATTGAAAGTTTTGTTAGCTGTGGAAGGATAGGCTGACATTTTTGGTCTCTTAGGGTCTGCAAGACATCTTGCCAAGCCCTTCTGGATTTTAAGATCTCCTTTGAAATGTCAGATGTAATGCTAATATATTTGCCATTATATGTTACTTGGTCTTTTTCCCTTGAAGCATTTATATTCTTTCTTCTGTACATTTAGTGTTCTCATTATCTGGCTTGGCATCTTTGTTTTCTCACCCAATCACTTGACATTCTGCAAGCTTATTGGACCTCTTTAACCTTATTTAGGTTAGGAAATCTTTCTTCTATAATTTTGTTAAATGTGCTTGCTGAGATTTTCAGCTGGGAATCTTTTTTTTTTTCTACATATTACTTTTATGTTTGGTCTTTTCAAAATGTCCCAAATTTCCTGAATGTTTTATGTTGGAAATTTTTTAGACTGAATATTTTTATTGAGCAATGAATTAATTTTTTCTATCACATCTTCAACCCCTGAGATTCTTTTATTTCTATCTTTTGTATTTTGTTGGTGATACCTGCACCTCTAGTTCCTGTTCACTCACCAAAAAAATTTCATTTCCAGAAATCCCTTTCTGTGTTTTTTTTTTTTTTATTGCTTTCTTTCCATTTTCAGGCCTTGAACTATTTTATTTTTTTGCCTATTTGTATGTTTGTGTGTTTGTTTATTTCTTGGCTTTCTTTTTATCTTTAATCTTTTTATACATTCCACTCCTTATCCCTCCCACCATTCTGCCCTACTACAGATCTTCATCTCATTTCTCCTCCCCTGTCTCCATGTCACCACACACACACACACACACACACACACACACACACACACACACACACATTGCCAGGCCTCCCCATTCTCTAAGGTCTCAAGTCTCTCAAGGGTTAAGTGCTTCTTTTCTCACCGAAGCCAGACCAGGCAGTCCTCTGCTTTATATGTGTCCAGCTAGTGTATGGCTCAGTGTCTGAGAGATCTCAGTGGTCCAGGTTAGTTGAGACTGCTGGTCTTCCTATGGGGTCATCCTATTCCTCAACTTCTTCCAGACTTTCTCAAATTCAACCACAGGGGTCCATGACTTCAATTCATTGGGTGAGTGTAAGTAACTGCATCTGTCTTAGTCAGCTACTTGTTGGGCTTCTCAGAGGGCAGCCATGCTAGGCTCTTGTTGTTCAGTATACCAAAGCATCAGTAATAGAGTCAGGCCTTGGGAGCATCCACTTCAGATGAGTTCCAATTTGGTCCATTCATTGAACCTCCTTTCCCCGAGTCTCTTCTCCATTTTTTTTTTATCTCTGCAGGGTTTTTTTTAGAAGCAATTCTGGGTTATAGTTTTTGAATGTGGGATGAAAACGCAACCACTCTACTTGATGACCTGTCTTTCTACCAGATGTAGAATCTACACATTCCATTTCCCCACTGTTGAGCATTTCATCTAAGGTCTCACACCCCCCAGGTCCCTGATACATTCTAGTGGGTCTCCCCACCTCTTCTCTCCTACCTCCCAAGGTTCCAAATTTCAATTCATGTTGCTGGACCTTGGGGATTTACTCCTGTACCCTGCCTCTATTGCCTGATCATTTTCCCTTTTCCCTCCCCTCTTCTACTCAGATACCTCCCCCCAGCTGCCCTCTGCTTTTATTCCCTCACAAGTAGGATTGAAGCATCCTCACTTGGGCCCTTTAGCTTTTTAAACTTCTTGAGTAATGTGGATTGTATCCTAGGTATTCTGTACCTTTTGGCTAATATCCACTCATTAGTGAGTACATATGATGTTTTTCCTCTTGTTCTGAGTTACTTCACACAGGATAATTTTTTCTAGTTCCATCTATTTGCCTGCAAAACTCATGATGTCCTTTGTCTTTATTTTTATTGGATATTATATTTACATTTCAGATTTTATCTCCTTACCTCATTCCCCCTGCTAAGGAACCCCCATCCCGTCAACCCTCCTCCTGCTTCTATGAGGATGTAGCCCCACCTACCCACCCACTCCCAGCTCCCTACCCTCAAATTTCCCCACACTCAGTGTCCATGTCCTCTTTCTTAATAGCTGAATATTATTCCAAGTGTAAAGAAACCATATTTTCTGTATGCATTCTTCCCTTGTGGGACACTTTGGTTGTTCCTAGCTTCTGGCTATCACAAATAAGGCTGTTATGAACATAGTGGAGCAAGTGTATCTGTGGCATTTTGGGTCATCATTTGGTTGTATGCCCAGGAGTGGTATAGCTGGGTCTTCAGGTAGATCTATTTCCAAATTTCTAAGGAAACTCCAGACTGATTTTCAGAGTGGTTGCACTACGTTTTCAATCAGACGAGCAATGGAAGAACATTCCTCTTTCTGCACATTCTCACCAATATGTTCTGTCACCTGAGTATTTTATTTAGCCAATTTGATTGGTGTAAGTGACCCTGTAAATCTCAGGGTCATTTTAATTTGCATTTCCCTGATAACTAAAAGTTCAAGGCTTTTCCCCAATTTTTCTTCTACTAGACTCGGTGTATCTGGTTTTATATTGAGGTCCTGTGATCTACTTGGTCTTGAGCTTTGTGCAAGGTGACAAATATAGATCTATTTTCATTTCTCTACACACATACTGCCAGTTAGAGAAGCATCATTTACTGAAGATGCTTTTTTTTTCATTGTATATTTTTGGCTTCTTTTTTCAAGGATCAAGTGTCCTTAGGTGTGGAGTTTTATCTCTGGGTCTTCAATTCTACTCCATTTATCAACCTGTCTGTATCTATACCAGTACCATGCAAATTTTTTATGACTGTTGACCATACCTTATGGCCAGGGATGGCAACTTCTCTAACAGTTTCTTTTTGTTTAGAACTGTTTTTGCTATCCCGGGTTTCTGGTTTTCCATATGAAACTGAGAAATGCTCTTTCCATGTCTGTGAAGAATTGTATTGGGATTTTGATGGTGATTGCATTGAATTTGTAGACTGCTTTTGGTAGGATGGTCATTTTTACTACATTAATACTACCAATCCATGAGCATGGGAGCTCTCTCCATTTTCTGAGACCTTCTGAAGTTCCTTTCTTGAGAGAGCTGAAGTTCTTGTCATACAGATCTTTCACATGTTTGGTTAGAGTTACCCCAAGATATTTTGTATTATTTGTGACTATTCTGAAGGATTTTGTTTTGCTATTTTTTTCTCAGCCCAATTATCACTTGTATAAAGAAAAGCTGCTGATTTGTTTGAGTTAATTTTATATCCAGCCGCTTTGCTGAAGTTGTTTATCAGCTGTAGAAGTTCTCTGGTAAAAATTTTTGTGATTGCTTATTTATACTATCATATCATCTGCAAATAGTGATACCTTGACTTCTTTGTCAATTTATAGCCCCTTGATTTCCTTTTGTTGTCTTATTGCTCTTGTTAGAACTTCAAGTACCATATTGACTAGATAAGGGGGCAGTGGACATCCTTGTCTTGTCCCTGATTTTAGTGGATTGCTTCAAGTATCTTGCCATTCAATTTGATGTTGGCTGTTGACTTGATGTGTATTCCTTTTATTGTATTTAGGTTTGGGCCTTGAATTCATGATCTCTCCAATACTTTTAACATGAACAGTGTTGTGTTTTGTCAGATGCTTTTTCAGCATCTTCTGAGGTGATTATGTGGTATTTTTCCTTTGAGTTTGTTTATATACTGAATTATATTAATGGATTTAATATATTGAACCAATTTTGCATCCCTGGGATGAGGCCTACTAGATGAGGTGAATGACTATTTGTGGGTTTTGTTTGGTTAGTTGGTTGGATATTATAGATGAATTAATTTATTTACATTTCAAATACCCCCTTCCCGGTTTGCCCTCAGCAAACCCCCACCCCATCCCCCCGACACTTGCCTCTATGAGAGTGTTCCCAAACCTACCCACCCACTTCTGACATCCCCTCAGCATTTCCACAGGCTTGAGTGTCAAGCCTCCACAGGACCAAGGGCCTCCCCTCCCATCAATGCTAGATAAATTAATCCTCTTCTACATATGCAGCTGGAGCCATGAATCGGTCCCTCCATATATATTCTTTGGTGGGTAGTTTAGTCCCTGAGAACCCTGGAGGTTCCAATTAGTTTATATTATTCTTTCTATAGGGTTGCAAATTCTTTCAGCTCCTTCAGTCTTTACCCTAAGTCCTCCATTGGGGTCCTCTTGCTTAGTCTGATGATTGACTACAAACATCCACATCTGTATTGTTCAGGTTCTGGCAGAGCCTCTCAGGGGACTGCCATATGAGGTTCCTGTCAGCAATCATTTCTTGGCATCAGCGATAGTGTCTAGGTTTGATGTCTGGAAATGGGATGGATCCCTAGGTGGGTTGGTCTCTAGGTGGCATTTTCTTTCATCTCTTTTCCACGATTTGCCCCTGCATTTCCCCTAGATGGGAAGATTTCTGTGTTAAAAATTTTGAGTTGGGTGGTTGGCCCCATACCTCAACCAAGGTCCATGCCTATTCACTGGATATGGTATAGATTCAGTCTCCCCTTTGATGGGTATTTCAGCTAATATAATCCCCATTAAAACCTGGGAGCTTTTTTCTTCCATGGCAAATGGAACATACTAGTAGCTATCCCCAGTTCTCCGTCCCCCACTATTACACACCTCCTTTCAATTTCCTGACCATCTGTACTTTCCCCCCATCTTCTCCCATGTTTGATTTTGGCCCCCATTTTCCCTGTCCCTCCTCACTCTTGCCAATTTTCCTCCCACCTTCTAACTCCTGTGATTGTTTTGTTTCCCTTTCTAAGTAGGACTGAAGTATCCACACTTTGTTCTTTCTTCTTCTTGAGCTTCACATGATCTGTGAGTTGTATTGTGGGTATTCTGAGCTTTTGAACTAATATCCAGTTATCAGTGAGTAAATACAATTTATCAGTGAGTACATACCATATGTATGCTTATGTGACCAAATTACCTCACTCGGGATGATATTTTCTAGATCCATCTCTTTAACTGCAAATGAATTTCATGAAGTCATTGTTTTTAATAGCGGAGTAGTACTCTGTTGTGTAAATATACCACTTTTCTATACCCATTTTTGGTTTACTGACATTTGGGTTGTTTCCAGCTTCTAGCTATCACAAATAAAGCTGCTATGAACATAGTGAAGCATGTGTCCTTGTTACATGTTGGAGCATCTTTTGGCTATCTACCAAGTAGTAGTATAGTTTGGTCCTCAGGTAGAACTATTTTCATTTTCTGATGAAATACCAGACTTATTTCCAGAGTGGTTGTACAACATTGTAATCCCACCAGCAATAGAGGAGTATTCCTTTTTCTCCACATCCATGCTAGCATCTGCTGTCACCTGAGTTGTTGATCTTAGCCAGACTGAATGGGGCATTTTGATTTGCATTTCTCTGATGACTAAGGATATTGAACATTTCTTTAGATGTTTTTCACCCATTCAAGATTATTCAATTGAGAATTCTTTGTTTAGTTCTGTACCCCATTTTTAATAGAGTTATTTGGTTCTCTGGTGTTGAACTTCTCCAGTTCTTTGTATTTATTGGTTAATACTCCTCTATGAAATCTAGGGTTGGTAAAGATCTTTTCCCAATTTGTAGGTTGCTGTTTTGTCCTGATGACCGTGTTCTTTGCCTTACAGAAATTTTTCAATTTTATGAAAATTGAATTGATGTTCTTTTCAGGAAATTTTCTTATGTCCACATGTGTTTGAATTTCCTCCCGACATTCTCTTCTATTTGACTCAGGTTTTATGTGGATGTCCTTGATACACTTAGACTTGAATTTACAAGGTGATAGGAATAGATAAATTTGCATTCTTCTACATGCTGAATGGCCACATAAACCAGCACCATTTGTTGAAAATGCTGTTCTTTTTTCACTGGATGGTTTTGATTCTTTGACCAAGGTCAGGTGGCCATAAGAGTGTGCATTTATTTCTTATCTTATTCTTCAATTCTATTTCATTGATCTAACTGACTGTTTCTGTACCAACAACATGCTGTTTTTGTCACTATTGCTCTGTAGTATAGCTTGAGGTCAGGGATGTTGATTTCCATAGAAGTTCAATTACTGTCAAGAATAGTTTTTGCTGTCCTGGTTTGTTTGTTACTACAGATGAATTTGAGAATTTCTCTTTCCATCACTGAGAAGAACTGATTTGGAATTGTAATGAGGATTCCACTGAATCTGTAGATTGCTTTTGGTAAGATTGCCATTTCTACTATGCAAGTACTGCTTATCCATGAGCATAGGAGATCTTTCAATCTTCTGAGGTCTTCTTAGATTTCTTTCCACATATTCTTGAAGTTCTTGTCACACAGATCTTTTACTTGCTTGGTTAGAGTCACTTGCTTGGTTAGAGTCAAAATATGTTTGTGCAATGTATTTCAGTGTTTTGATGTCTTCTAAAACAGATACAACTGTGTCACGAAATGCAAGAGTACCATGTGTATAAGAACAGAGAAAAAAGGATTAAAGCTGTTTAATTTGAAGTAAAAGAAAATTGAGTTTAAAAATATTATCTGGAAAGTGTTTTAATATTTGTGTCATAAACAAAGCTAGTGCTTTGTGCTGGAGCTGGGAAATACCTTAAGATAAAGGGTGAAAACAGAGTATGCACTCATTATAAACTGAACATTTGGCAGATATGGATCAGTGTGTGAAGTGTCCAGAAACTCACTATGCAAACACAGACAAGATCCACTGCCTACAGAAAACTGTGACATTTTTGGCCTATGATGACCCCTTGGGAAAGACACTCAGCCTCATGTCCCTGGGATTCTCCTCACTCACAACTGTTGTTCTTGGAGTGTTTCTAAAGAACAGAGACACCCCCATTGTCAAGGCCAATAACCTGGCTCTCAGTTACACCCTGCTCATCACTCTGACCCTCTGTTTCCTCTGTCCCTTGCTCTTCATTGGCCATCCGAGCACAGCCACCTGTGTCCTGCAGCAAAACATTTTTGGACTTCTCTTCACTGTGGCTCTTTCTACTGTTTTGGCCAAAACTATTACTGTAGTTATAGCCTTCATGATCACTTCTCCAGGAAGAAGAAGGAGATGGCTACTGATATTAAGAGCCCCTAATTATATTATTCTCATCTGTACCCTGATCGAAGTTGTTCTTTCTGGAATTTGGCTGACATTATCTCCTCCATTTATTGATAAAGATGCTCACTCAGAATATGGACACATCATTATCATTTGCAACAAAGGCTCTGCTATTTATTTCCATTGCACCTTGGGATACTTGGGAGCACTGGCCCTAGGGAGCTACTTTATGGCTTTCTTGTCCAGAAATCTACCTGACACATTCAATGAAGCCAAGTTCCTGGCTTTCAGCATGCTGGTGTTCTGCAGTGTCTGGCTCACCTTCCTCCCTGTCTACCACAGCACCAAGGGGAAGATCATGGTGGCTATGGAAGTCTTCTCTATCTTGGCTTCCAGTGCATCACTCTTAGGCATCATCTTTTTCCCCAAGTGCTACATCATATTATTAAGGCCAGAAATGAATTCACTTCGTTATATCAGGGACAAAGCATATACTAAGAGAAAAAAACCTTCTTAAAAACTAGCTTCTGCGTTTCTTAAATTAAACAATATATTTGAAGGCTTCTTATTCTTCAGCATCTGAAAACTTACATATAAAGTTGTAATGTGGTAGTTGATGCCACAAGCTATTATTTATTTAGTGAATCATATTAGGCTAATCTGTTTTTCATGTTGAAACATATGCTATGTTTTTGTCTACCTCCTGTATTCACTATAATTTTTCTTTATTTAGTTTGCTTTTGAAATCCTTATTTGTGAGTTCTTCTCCTTGCATCATTCACAAAATTAGTTAATTTGAGAACTGTGTTTTATAAAGATTTGTTTCCTCTATCAGTTACATATGCTGACAAACAGATTCAAGTCATATACATCAACTTTGCCTTTTTGAAATAATTTGAAAATTTGCCATTCAGTGCAGGAAATTTGTGTCAATATATCACTTTGTTCTGAAGTCGTGACATTTCACATATGTTTCATGTTTTCTTATTATATATATTTTATTCTGAAGAAATCTAATTTCTTTGTAGCTGGTGAAAGCTTTCATGAAGATTATTCTATACCAGGTCACTGCATAATAAGCTCCATAGTATGGTATTGCAAGCTTAGGACCTCATTTTATTACACAATGACAAATGTCAACCAGAAAAATATAACTGTATTCAATATGTGAAACCACTCTTTGAATTATGGTGATATCAGGAATGCAGATGTAACTACTCCCTCTGACTCTGTTTTCACTTTTCTATTTTAGTCTAAACACCTAAGCAGCCTTTACCTTTTATTTCTTCAAAGTTAATCACCTTTGTTAAATTGGTGAAAATTGATGTTATTAAAATATGTTATTTAAAAAGGTTTTATTGTAATTATTTGCCTGTGTTCATCAGGAAACATTGTGTGTGTGTGTGTGTGTGTGTGTGTGTGTGTGTGTGTGTGTCAGGAGAGTTAGAGAGAGGGAGAAAGAGAGAGACAGACAGAGAGAGAGAGAGAGAGAGAGAGAGAGAGAGAGAGAGAGAGAGAATTTTCAAGACAGTGTTTCTCCATTTAAAAAAAGCCCTTTCTTTACTGAACATATTTTGTAGACCAGGCTGGTTTCAAACTCACAGATGTTCACCAGAGGTCACTGACTATAGGAAAAACCCAGCAAGGAAATCTGAAATTCAGACATGTCCAAAAACTCCTGACCTGCATCCATAGTATGAAGGATCCCTGTGGGACATGTTTTTTTTTTTTCATCAGTAAGTACTAAGTAAAATGTAAATGTCTCTAGGAAGTCTATTTTTTTCTTAATGGAAATGGGAGACTAGTGGATCTGAAAAAAGAGATGAGATGAGATAGGATGAAATAGAAGTGATGGAAGAGTGAAAAAATTAAGTCAGAATGTATTGGGGAAATTTTGCGTTCTGAAAATATGGACCTATCCTAGGGTACCTGTATATTTTGGTGTGTTCACAGTCTGCCAGAATAAAAACTTTTCAATATACTGTGTCTGAATGGTCATCTCTGGAGTGCTCCCTGTAGCAACATTGATGACAAACAAACTTTGGAAGAAATCAAGGAAACAAGTCCATTCACCATTGCCTAAAAATAAAATAAAACATAACTAATATGATACAAGATCCTAGAATAAACAAACCAGAAAGTTAAATACTGTAACAAATCACTTTATTAATGATCTTAGAATTGCTTATTCCCCCAACATGGACCACATTTCCCAGAGGCATCCAGCGGTGCCACTGCGGCTGAGATGCATATTGGGAAAGAATTGCCATCAGTGGAATGAAGAGTTTTATACATCACATATAAATATGAAATTATTAGTGAATGAATACTGTTTAAAATAATGATAGGCATTCCTCTGCTACCTCCTCTCCCACCTTCATCAGACCAGCTGAGCTGGAACCATACAGCTAAACTTCCCTTCACCCACCCATATTCAATACATGCTGAGTTCTTTGTACCAAACCCAGCATCCCTGAGCAGCCTGCAATCCCAGAGGGACCTACCTCTCCTCCCCACCTCTACTCCCACATTCATCAGACCTGCTGAGCCTCAAACACACAGGTAGTACATCCAGGGATTGCTGAAGATAAGTAGCTATTCCCTTCCAACACCCACCTTCTCTGCTCCTAAAGTCCTCTGGACACAGCATGCTACCCTGAGCTGCCTGAAAGTCCAGGTGGCCATCCATTCTCCCATCACCTCTTTGTCTACCTTCACCTAATCTGCAGCTTGTGAACCAAACAGACTGCATGACTGGAATCATGTGGGGCGGTGGGCTGTGAGAAGTAGCTGGGCGCCTGGTTGAGCACAGGCCTGGAACCACGGACCCTAATCAGACTGCAGGTGTTCGTCTCTGCTCCCGGGCTTTGGTTCTTTTCATTCAGCTTCAGCCCTCTACAGCTCCTCCCACAAAGAGGTCTATGGAGGTCTGTCAGGAGGAGCAGTGCCTCAGGTTCTCCCACATGTAGATGAGGTATCTCCAAGCTCTCACACCAAGCCATTAGGTTATCTTTTGCTAGACCCTGACCCACCCCAAAACTGAATAAAAGAGCTCGATTCGGGAGAAGTAAAGGTGTGCAAGAAGCATCATGTTGTCCAAGAGTTTCTATTGCAAGAGCTGTAACATATGGAAAGAGATCTGCTCTCCCTGCTCTCCTGAAGTGCCTTCTGGACCCTCCACTCCTTGGTAGCTAGCTGGCTTCTTACTGGCCCAGGCTGGGCAGGCTCACCATGGAGGGACAGGTGCAGCACCTGGAAGTGACTGGGAGGCAACAGTGGTGACACAAAGGTGGAGGCAGCAGCAGCAGAGGTGATACATTATCCCTTCTGGCACTCTATCCCCTTGGACCAGACGACCCCCACCCCCTGCAATCTGCACCAGGCCAGGCTGGAGATTGCCATGGAATGCTCTCCAGAACATGGACCCACAGAATCATACAGTACAAGGATACCCACCAGAGGTAACCATCATGGTTAATCCCTGTCCCAATAAATACTACATCAGAAACATCCAGGGACCAAAGCCATCCAGATGACTAAAGATCCTCAAAAGAACACAACAAAGTAAAGCCAGAGCAATATGACAAATTGAGAGCACAGCTACTTATCTACAGGAAACTCAGGATATTGTAACACAACTAAAGCAAAAGAAAATAACCTTGTATCTAACCATACACAGATGATAGAGGCCTTTAAATAGAAAATGAATACATCCCTTAATGATACACAAGAAAAACACAAACAGATGAAGAAAATAAATATAACTGTGGAAGACCTGAAAGTAGAAATAGAATCAATGAAGACAACTCAAACAGGGTCTCCTGGAGATGGAAAAATCTAGAGAGAAGAACAGAAACAACAGAAACAAGCATTACCAAAATAATGCAGAAAATAGAAGACATAATATCAGGCACAGAAGATATGATAGAAGAAATTGATATATTAGACAAACAAAATGTTAAATCTAATAAGGAAAGTTGAGAATTCCTCTTTCACAGTCTGAATAACTGTGGGTTTTATGGGAACTGAATTGAATCTGCAGATTATTTTTAAGATGACCATTTTCTCTATGTTAATCCTACCAATTCTTGTGTGTGTAAGACCTTTCAATGTTTTGACGCCTCTTCAATTTTGTTTTTCAGAAAGTTGATTTCTTGACACATAGGGTTTTAATGGCATGGTTCAAGTTACACCAAGGTATTTTTATAGTATGTTTGGCTACTGCAAAGGATGTGATTTCCCTAACACCTTTCATGATCAGTTTATTGTTTATGTGAAGTGGGGCTGGTGAGTTTTTGTAAAGTTAATTCTGTATCCCACCTCTGTGCTGAAGGTGTATCAGCTATGGCTATGGGGGTTCTCTGGTAGAACTTAAGGCTTATTTATGTACACTATTATATCATCTATGCTTAAACAGTGACAGCTTCACTCCATTTTCTTCAATTTACATCCCCTTGATATATGTGTTTATTTTATTTTATTTTTTTTGTCTTTTTGCTCTAGCAAGAACTTCAAGTATTGTATTGAATAGATAGGGAGGGAGTGTACAGCCTTGCTTTGTCCCTGATCTAAGTGGAATTGCTTTCAGTTCCTCTCCATTTAGTTCAATGTTGGTCATCTGCTTGCTATATTTTCCTTTTATGTTTACGCATATACCTTGTGTCCTTAATCACCCCGAGACTTTTAACACGAAGGCGTGTTGGATTTTTCAAAGGCTTTTTTATTTTTTTATGTGGTGGATAACGCTGATGTAGTTTTATATATTGATACATTCTTGCATTTTTAAGATGAAAATTACTTGATCATGATAAATGATGTTTTGAATGTGTCCCTAAACTTGATGTGCAAGTATTTTATTGTGTATTTTTGCATTGAAACTCAAAAGAGAAATTGGTTGTAAACTCTCTTTCCTTGTTGAGTCTTTGTGGTTTAGATATCAGGGTGACTGTGGCCTCATAAGGAGTTTGCAATGTTTCTTCTGTTTCTATTTAGTGGAATATTTGGAGGAGTTTTATTATTATCTCTTCTTTGACAGTATTGTAGAATTCTGCTTTAAAACCATCTGTCACTGGGTTTTTTTGTTTTTGTGTTGTTTTGTTTTGTTTTTGGTTGGGAGAATGTAATGAGTCTTTCTATTTCCTCACATGTTACAGGAATGTTTAGATACTTTACCTGACCTTGATTTTACTTTGGTAAATGGTATCTGTCTAAAAAATTATCCATTTTATTTAGATTTTCCAATTTGGGGTAGTACAGGTTTTTGAACTAAGATCCAATGATTTTTAGAATTTCCTCGGTTTCTATGTTATGTCTTTTTATTTCTGATTTTTAAATTTGGTAAAGGTCTCTCTACCTTTTATTTATTTGGGTTAAGGGTTTGATTTTCTCAGAGAACTTGTTCGTGGTTTTGTTGATTGTGTTTATTGTTTGTTTCTAGAAGATTGATTTCATTTTTTGCGTTTGACAATTTTTTGCCCTCTTCTCCTTTGGCTGAGATTGCATCTCTCTGTTGTCGAGCTTTCAAGTATACTTTGAAATCATTAGTATGAGTTATCTCCAATTTCTTTATGAAGACACTTAGGGCTATGAATTTTCCTCTTAGCACTGCTTTCATTGTATCTCATAAGTCTGGGTATGCTGTGCTCTTATTTTCATTGAATTCTAGAAAGTCTTGGATTTCTTTATTTCTTCCCTGACAAAGAAATTATTAAGAATGAAGTGTTTTGGTTTTGCGTGTGTTACTTTGTGCGCATGTGACTGTATTTGTATTTGGAAGCCAGAAGAGGTCACTCGATTCCTTGGAGCACTTGTTACCAATGGGTGAGAATTGTTTGATGAGGTTGTTCAATATTGAAATTAGGTCCTCTGTAAAACAGAGTACATGATATTAACGGCTCAGATATTTGTTCATCTTCTGCAATAGTCTTTCTATTGACTGAGTTGGTGATTATAGGAGATGTTATATAGTAACATACTGTATATAACATAGGTAGGCATCATAATTAAAAGAAATAATGAGAGTCAGTAGCTAATGTACTAATACTACATTATCCATTCAGAAAGGTGTGTTTTCCTTAACATCTGAATAGAATTTCTCTCATGAATTTAAAAAATAGATAGCATGTATGGATGCATTCCTGTAGGCGTGCAATGGAAGCCAAGATGGAGAAAACTTCCACAGACTTCATGACTTTTCACATGGTGCTATAATAGACACAGAGAAAGGTGATCTAGGCACTAAATATCTTACTCAATATGAAATACTAGGCCTTACTGAAAATGTCATCAAGATATCTTGCTAAAAATGTCACACTGACTCTCCATAAGGAAAGGCAGCCATGGCATCCTAAGACAGGAGAAAGGCAGTAACTAAGCCCTTATTGTACAATGATATGGTCGTACTCAGAGTGTTCATCAATATCAATGTGAGAAAGAGGAAACTTCCAGTCAGATATCACAGAGACTAATTTCAATGAGGCACTAATGGGAATGATAAAATTTGGTGCCACTAACACCAAGAATTATCTTATCCTCCATCCAGGGGCTGTGATTTTGGAAGACAGAACCACAGTAAATTTTTAGGCCAATACAGTGAAAACAGCCATAGTGAACCAAGTCCACATATAATTTGCTTCCAAATAAATGGAACTGCGTTAAAATGGCCAACAAGACAACAAAAATCCTACACACTCATTCAAACTGAATATTTCTCTACTCAGTGATATCTGGGTCAGGGAAGATATAAAGAAAGAAACTAAAAACTTTCTATAATTCAATCAAAAGCAAGGTACAACATACAAAAATTTATGGAATATAAGGGAAGCAGTGCTAAGAGGATAGATCATAGCACTAGTGCCTACATAAAGACATTAGAAAGTTACACTACCATTAATTTAAAGGTACACCTATAAGTTCCTGAATCAAAAGAATCAAATACACTGAAGAGGAGTAAAAGATAGGATAAAATCAAGATCAGGGCTCAAATTAATAAATTAGTGACAAAGAAAACAATAAAAAGAATCAATACAACCAAAAGTTGGTTCTTGGAGAAACCCAAGATAGATAAACTTAGCTGAAGTAAACAAAAGACAGAGAGAAAGAATCCAGATAAACAAAATCAGTAATGAAAAGCTAGTCATAACAACTGACACTGAGAAAATTAAAGAATCACTAGGTATTACTTCAAAAGCCTGTACTCCATAAAATTATACAATCTTAAAAAAATGGAAGTTTTTCTAGACAGACGTCACTTACCAAAATTAAATTACGATCAGGTAAACTATTTAAACAGCTCTATAAACCCTAAAGAAATAGAAGAAGTCATTAAAAGTCTCCCAACACAAACAAGCCCAAGGCTTAGTTTTAGTGCAGAATTCCAAAGCAGACTTTTTTGAGAATAAATTTATCTTTATTCACAGAATGATTGTGTATGCAGTCAATTAGGAAATTGACAAAAATAGTCAGGACTAAGTTGTGGCCATAGCAAGGTCTCAGGGTCACAACACAGTTCACATGCAAATGCCAGTCACATTTCTATATGATACTGATAAACATTTGGACAGCAGCATTTTTAAGTGTTGAACTTAGGAAAATATAGCCCCTGACCATCTTGTTGATTTAGCAAAGCAGACTTTCAAAGAAGAGCTAATACTAATACTCCTCGAATTATTCCACAAAGTAAAACACTACCAAAGTCATTCTATGAGGCCATAGTCACCCTGATACTTAAACCACACAAAGACACAACAAAGAAAGAGAACATTAGACCAATTTCTCTTATGAACATTGATGCAAAAATACTTATTGGAATATTCACAAACCAAAACCTGGAATACAAAAAAGAAATTATCCATCAAGTTCAAATAGACTTCATTCCAGGAATGAAAGAATGGTTCAATACACGACTATGCATCAAGGTAATCAACAATAAATAAACTGGAAGAAAAAATCACGACTATTTCATTGGGTGCTGAAAATTTCTTTGATAATATCCAGTATCTCTTCATGATAAAAGTACTAGAGAAATCAGAATACAGAGCACATACTTTAAAATAATCAAAACAATTTAGAGAAAACCAATATCCAACATCAAACTAAATGGAGAGTAACTTTGAAGCAATTCTTCTGAAACAGGGACACATGACAAGGCCCCCTACTCTCTCTCTCTCAATTTATTAAATATAGACCTTGAAGTTCTAATGAGAGCAGTAGCACAACTAACAATAATTAAGAAGATTCAGATAAGAAAGGAAGAAGTCGAAGTATCACTATGTGGGTAATATGATAGCATACATAAGAGATCTCCCAAATTCTACCAGAGAACTCCTACAGCTGGAAACAACTTCAGCAGTGTGGCTGAGGACAAAATTACCTCAAACAAATCAGTAGACCTCCTTTATACACATAATAATCAGGCAGAGAATGAAGTTATGGCACAGTCTGAAGGCCTCCCAGGAGATCTGCTGCATGCAGGGCAACAGGTAAGGGAACCTCCCAAATAACCACAAGTGCAGGGAACCCCAAAGAGTCCTGCTGACTCAGGAGTCATCCTCACCCTCAGCACTTCCTTGAACTCTACCCGCTTTGTGCCTTGAACTTCAATGAGGGAAGATCATCAAAATTTTTTCTGCTCCTCTGAAGATGCCACACACTGTGTGAAGGTCTCCCAGATCTGCTGAATCCAGGACCACAGGCCTCCATGGAGACCTGCAGCAACCCATGGATACGAAATATATTGGATGCCAACATATTGAAGAGTCTACTAGTCCTTGGAATTCTCCTGTGTACTTTGTACATTCTGTAGACTCTATCATGTCTGCAAATATGGGAATTGATGATCATGTGAGGGATGGGGTTGCCATCCCACAGTCCAACCTCTGACCCTTAATTGTTCTTGTCTTAAAGAACTGCAGGGATGGAAATGGAGGGGACCTGAGGAAAGGAAGTTCCAGTGACAGGCCCAAAGTGGGATCCAGCTCAAGGAGATGCCCTAAGACCTGACACTATTACTGAGGCTATGAAATGCTCAAAAAGGGACCTATCATGACTGCCCGCCAAAGGACCCAACGAGCAGCTGCAGATGACCAAAGAGTCAGATGCAGATTTTTGTACCCAAGGTACAGAAGTTGATGACCCCTGTGGTTGAATTAGGGGAATGCTGAAAGATGGAAGAAGCTGAGGAGGAGGGCAACACTGTAGGAGGACCAGCAGCAGCCTTAATTAACCTTGACCCCCTGCCCCATGATCTCTCAGATACTAGAACACCAACCAGGCAGCACACACCAGCTGATATAAGGCCCCTCAACAGATATACAGAAGACGACTACCAAAACTAGGTTCAGCCAAAGAAGATGCACCTAACCCTCAACAGACTGGAGGCCCCAGGGAATTTAGAGGTCTGGTGGGATGGGGATTGTGGTGAGGACATCCTAATGGAAACAAGGGGCAGAGAGGTGGTATGAGATGTGAAAAACTCAGAGGGTGGACTAGGAGGAGAATAAAATCTGGAGTTGAAAGGGAGAGAGAGAGAGAGAGAGAGAGAGAGAGAGAGAGAGAGAGAGAGAG